>SRSE01000457.1:0-11485 GCA_005024645.1 Planiliza haematocheilus | reverse complement strand
GCGACCATTTCAACTGTGAAATCTGATGAACATGTTTGTACTGCCACAAATAACTTTGTCACTACTGTTGGTGTTTCAGGTGTCCCACAGAAAGAGCCACTGTCCAAATGCACAAATATTACGGTTGACGGGAAAAATGTAGCACATTCCTTTCTCATTTCAGAGACGAGTCCCATAAATCTCATGGGAAGAGACTTGCTTTGTAAGTTGCACGCATCCATCCACTGTACACCGGATGGTTTGTTTCTAAGTCTTCCTGATGAAAGAGCTCCACACGCTTTTCAATTCCTTAAAGCTGCAAGTGACTGCTTGTATTGTTGGGATTTGCCAAATTTCAATTTGCTTCCTATGTTCACAGTGTCCAGTATCCAGAATATTGCTAAAACCTCCCCTCCGTGTGCTGCGTTAATGTCCGACATGAGGCCTCTGATGCAGTGTCACTGTACAGCAGCCTTCAATCCTTCGGAACAGTATAAACAGGTAGCTGCTGCGGTAATCAATCAACAACAGGGTTTGGTGAGTGAGCATTGTTTGTTTGTTGGTCCACAAGGATGTGCAATTCCAATTCAACTTCTTGATCATCAAAGTGGATTGTTTGATGTCAAATTCTCTTCTCCCCATGTCACGGTTGCAGTATCCTCTGGCTGTGAGCCAAAACATCTTGGAGCCATGGTGGCGCGATGTCAGGCCTTGAGGCGAGCTGTATCTGCTCCGCCTGCCCAAACAATCACATATCTGGGGGACGAACTGTACATGATAGCATTGACCGAACATATTGACATGACACATAGTGTTTTTGCTTTACACCAGCCACCACCTCCACCATCTTATGGTCCTTCTTCAGGGCTTGCTGAGGTTCCCTCCATTTTGTGGGCTAAGCATAAAAACCATGTTGGCCTTGTAGTCTCAGCTCCACCACATCAGGTTACACTTAAACCAAATGCATCATTGCCATTTATTAGACAGTACAAGCTACCACCACAGGCCATTACAGGTATTGAACATGTTATTCACTCTCTTTTGGACCAGGATGTGTTAACTCCCACTGCCAGTCCATGTAACACACCTATGTTGCCCATTCCAAAACATAACCGCCCTGGTGAGTGGCGCTTTGTGCAGGACCTTCAAGCCATTAATAACATTGTGATTCCTCCTGCTGCTGTAGTTCCTGACACAGTTTCCATTTTGACGTCATTGCCATGTAATTCCACGCACTACACAGTCATTGATTTGTGCTCAGCTTTCTTCTCGATTCCTTTGCATCCAGATAGCCAGTATCTGTTTGCTTTCACGTTCAAAGACAGGCAGTATACATGGAAGCGGTTACCTCAGGGTTTTGTTTCAAGCCCCACAGTGTATGCGGCAGCGGTGAAAAGAGATCTAGATGACCTCACGTTGCCAGGAGGCTCTACACTTTTGCAGTATGCCGATGATCTTCTCGTTGCCTCACCATCTGAGGAGGCGTGTCACACTGACTCCATTTTGCTTTTGAAAAGACTTGCTGAGTGTGGACATCGAGCCTCTTTGGCTAAATTGCAGTTTTGTAAACCTGAAGTTACATATCTGGGTCACATTTTGAGAAATGGAGAAAGACTCTTGTCACCTGAGCGTGTTAAGCTGTTGAGAAATATGTCTCCTCCCACAACAAAGAAAAAGATGCTTTCTTTCCTAGGCATGACAAACTACTGCAGGCACTGGATTTTTGAGTATGCGTCTCTAGACTCTGTTTTGAGAGCTGCTACACTACACGATGCACCCACATCTGTTCAGTGGACTGATGAAATGCTACACGCCTATGAAAGCCTGAAACAGGCCCTCACCGCTCCAGCTTTGGGTTTGCCCGACTATCAGCAACCTTTCCACCTCCATGTGAACGAAAATGATGGCTACGCTACAGCCATCCTCGTGCAAAGGCATGGTTCCAACTATCGCCCCGTTGCGTATTACTCGTGTCGCTTGGACGCTGTTGTCCGTGGTATGCCTGCCTGCCTTAGATCAGTGGCTGCTGTTGCAGCAATGATTGACAAATCTGCCCCTATTGTACTGGCTCATGACTGCGTCGTCTATGCACCACATGCTGTTGTATCTATTTTGACCACTTCTGCAACACAACATTTGTCAGCTGCACGTCGTTCTGGCTATGAAGCTATCATTCTTGCAAGCACAAACATCACTCTGCGACGCTCACCACCCTTAAATCCCGCTACATTTCTTCCTGCAATTGAAGATGTTTCTGATCATGATTGTAACGCCGTGATAAGTGAATGTACCTCCCCCAGATTAGATTTGCTACAGACACCGATTCCAAATTCTGACCTTGTCCTCTACACAGATGGCTCAGCTAGTCGGCCATCTGATAATGTTCATCTAGCTGGCTACGCTGTCGTTACTGATTTTGACGTTCTGGAAGCTAACGCGTTACCACAGAAGACGTCCGCACAAGCCGCTGAATTGATCGCGCTCACGAGAGCTTGCGTACTTGCAACCGGGAAAGTGGCCACAATTTACACAGATTCTAGATATGCCTTTGGTGTCGCTCATGATTTTGGCCAAATTTGGAAAATGCGCGGATTTATAACGTCTTCTGGTAAACCATTGCAACATCACACATTGATAAATGACCTTTTGGATGCGATTTTGCTGCCTCTAAACTCGCAATTGTAAAATGCTCTGCACACACTAACAGTAATGATCCTGTCTCAAGAGGAAATGCGAGGGCTGATGCATCAGCTAAACAAGCCGCACTTTCCTCTTCCTCTTTGTCACCAATGTCTTCACCCAACCTTGTGACCCCATCACACTACTTTCATTAATGATGTTGTGGCCCTGCAAGGACAGGGCCGATTGAAAGAGAACGTATTCTTGGTCAACTAAAGGTTGTTCTATTGATAAGGAGTCTGGCTTGTGGCTCCACCCTGATGGTCGACCGGTTTGCCCTCGTGGTCTCTTACATTGCTTGCACGTGTTGCACACGGCCGAGCGCATGTGGGGAGAGGGGTAATGAATGAGGTCATTCGCTCGCAGTGGTTCGCCCCAGGTATCACGCAGGTATCTCAGGCACTTGTAGATGGTTGTATGATATGCCAACAGAACAGAAAAATGAACAGCTCTGTGAGACACGACCATTTAGAACCTCCATCAGGCCCTTTTGTAAATATGCAAATAGACTTTGTACATATGCCAAACTGTCAGGGTTACAAACATTTGCTGGTGATCACTGACCGTTTTTCTAAATGGGTGGAATGCTATCCAACGCGAAAAGAAGATGCGAGGACTGTTGTGAAAGTGTTTACTGAAAGAACTGATTCCAAGATTCGGAGTGCCACGAGCAATTGACAGTGACAGAGGTCCAGCATTTGTCTCAAAAATCACACAGGCTCTCTCAAAAGCTCTTGGGTTCACCTGGCAATTACATGTTCCGTATCATCCACAAGTTCATGTCAGGTAGAAAGAATGAACTCGACCATTAAAGACAGATTGACAAAACAATGATGGCGACAGGTGTTGAAATGGCCTGACGCACTGCCATTGGTGTTGTACTCCATCAGGAGTGCACCAAATGCAACAACAGGACTAAGTCCACATGAAGTATTGATGGGCAGACCCATGTCCACAGGTGTAAGCCCTCCCTTACACCAAACAAGACCACTCTGATTTGGACAGATGAGTACATGTTGTACTATGTGAAGAAACTAACTGAAATCTTACGAAAATATCACTTACAGGTGGCAGACAGACTCCCGAGACCTTCGGATGAGCCCATTCACCCTTTCAAAGAGGGGGATTTTGTACTAATAAAATCTTTGGAAAGGTGTCTTTGTCTCCTAGGTGAAGGGTCCATATCAGGTGTTGCTATGGACAAGAACAGCTCTGAAAGTCGAAGGCAGACCAGAATGGGTGCATGCGACAAGGTGCAGATTTGCCCCGAAGGCCGAGGCCGAAAGGACGGCTCACTCTGGGTCGTGATCGGAGAGCTCTTCTCTTTGTTTTCCTCTGGGGATCCCTTTTGCTTTGGTTACAGATGGAGAACTGTCAGAGTATGGTGAAAAGTCATCCAAACACCAGCGACGTTGATTTCGAGCTGCCTAAGAGGGGAAGCTCTCAGCCGAGAGATCCTGCGGACATTGCAGTGATCTCATATGGTGAGAATGAACTGAGGAACCCTCTGCACTTCACATTAACAATAGTGATTAGTGGTGCTGCACAAGGGCTGCTGGGGTGGTGATGCAGTTCCCTAAGCTTGTGACTCGGGATGCAGGTATCTCTACTCGTACTGCACAGGTTGACCCTCCTGAGCAGTTAGGGGACTGGCTGCAGCTGTACAGTATATATGGTGATGAAACTGCTGATGGCACAGAGTACGCTCTGACGCTCTGATTTAGGCATGGCAGGAGAGATCAGGAGAAAGGAAGTTATCAAGATGAGTTTACTTATCTGATACACTACATATACTATATTCTCATTTAGTTACACTTAAATTTAAATCACATACTACTTGTAAAGTAGCAGAGTAGTTTCAAATTATTTATACTCTCTTCTGATTAGAATATCCTTGCGATAGTTACAATATTGGTGTTGTTATTGTTGTTTGAAGTCCTCATCATTCATTGAGGTAATAAAATCATTGATGCATATGTCTACTTGACATATGAGGAGAAGTTGAAGATGAAAGAGATGGATTCCATCCCACCATGCATCGTATGTGCTAGTAACCTCTCCATGGTGGTGACCCTCTACTGTGCGCACAGCACATGGTTGAAGATCATTCCTCCTTTCAACTGTTACTACTATTACATTATTATGATTGCTTTGTCTTGATTACTGTAATTCCATTTTGAAGGTTTCATATTTACCTTCATGCAATTAGTTTGATATTGATTGCCTATAATCATCACTGTTATGTATCTTCATGTATTACTGTTATTGATTCATGTGTTGTACCATGTGATTACACACCCTTATGACATCATCTGGATGAGACTAGACTTTGGGTTTTCCTCCATGACTTGAGGTTTTTCCCGCAGGTCTAGCTCTATGGTTAGAATAGTTTAGCGCAGGGGTCTTTTTTACCTCCTCTCGTCAAAAAAGGGGGGGTTTTTTGGCTTCCTGTAAGTAGGTTCATGTGGCTGTGATTTCCATCGTGAGCCTTCTAACACTTAGGTGTTTCAGGGGTTCTTTATCCCATTGAGGGTTTGCTCCAGCGGTCCTTGTTGACGGGAAGGTGGGATTCATGGATTACATGTTAGATAGGCTGGCATGCTGTATAAGAGGGGTGTGAATATTACTGAATGATATTATTTGACTTACGTGATTCAGTGTTTAATTGTTTTATTTTACAACACCATCTTTATCAATGTTGATGTGTTTGGTCTCATTGGGTTCTTGTATTGCATGATGGTCTTTGATTCTGGACTGCTTGACATTAATTCACCCTTAAGGTGCTAAATTATAGTGTATTGATCTTATGATCAATAAGAGGGGATTGTTTAGAGAATAATATCTCTTCCCTGCAGCTGGGGTCAGTTATCTACCCTATTTTCTCTTTGAGGAACATGCCAAGGCCATGGTCCCTCTTATGGCGTCTTCAGTCTCACTGTCTGGCTGTCAAACAGACACAGCTGTAAGAGTTAGGTGATAATGGTCCTCCGTCACTGTCTGACAATTTGTATTTCCTAGTTGGTGTGATCCTTATCTTCATGTTTATGCACAATACCAATGGGCTATTAACACATCTCCCCCTGCCTGGGTCCACCTTCTTATATAAGACTTTGAGTTTACTGTTTGTCCCTTAGAATTGAGGTGGAACTCATGCACGTATATTGTGATGACAAATCTTCTGTCTCCTCGTAACGAGCTTAAATAAACTCCTTCAGGTATAAGACATACAGGACTCTGGTACTTCTCTCTTCTTCATCGGCATCACCACAATTTCTCCCTAACAGTTACTACATTCATTATGTGGTCAAAACCTAATTTTAGTGCTTTATATACAGGCGCCGGGTCGGTGCAGACATAAAATATGCCATCTATTAGGCTACAACTTCAGTGAAATGCTGCGTTATACAACGCTAAAATATCAGAAAATGAATAACTGGTGAACGACAAGAAGTTCAATAAAAATATATTTTAATTATTATTCCTCTTAGCCTAGGCCATTTCGTTTTTTTGGAAGGAGGCGGGACGTCTCCTAGTCACCCAATCTCCTGCAGGTTGAAGCACCTGATGGCATGCTTTGTGACCTCCTCATCCGTGGCTGACCGTGTAATGAGTTTTTCCTCAGGGCACCTGTAATCAAACAAACAGATATGTATGTTTAGCCTGTGGCATGTAGCATCCAAAGCCAAATGCTTATATAATATTTTCTGTTGACAATATTAGGTTAAAAATACAAGGCAATGCGGATTTAAGTTTACACCTATTGCTGTAGTAGGCTAAGCCTGTATCAATTTGCGGGTCCCACGGCGGGATCCGCGATTCGCCTTCATAGCGGATCCGTTCCTGAGTGCATCTGGACCCCGATACGGGTTCGTTTCGCGGGTCCATTCCGGAAGCCGCCGGCAGATCCGCTGCGCAGTCCTTTTGCTGTGTGGGATGTTTAGCCTGTGGCATGTAGCCAGTGCCGGCGCTCCGCACCCGCACATCACGCACTGCGCGTAGGGCACCAAGTAGGGTGACCAGATCCCAATTCACCAGATGTGGGACAAAGATTACGTTTGTGTGGGACAATGTGGGACAATGTGGGATGGCCTGCAAATGTGTATAGGAGGGTGAGAGGGACCACAGAGAGCACCTGCCGGTGGAACACAAGAATAGAGCACTGTCTTAAAATCTGCTCACAATATTCTAACTATATCTTAGACAATGATCTTACCTTAGATGTTCTTGGCTTTATACTTTTTGCTTGAGCGTGTAGCTTCTAATAAGGCCTTCTGCTTAAGTGCATAGCTGTAGAATTCCTTGCAACTGTATTCAAAGTTGGTCTTGACTTGAATTTCACTCTTGATAAGCTCCATAGAGCACGGTTTCCTCTGATCAGTCCAGGATGCAGTCATGAGGGAAAACACTCTCTCTACAGAAGCATTGTTATGGGAATGCTGAAGAGAAAGGATGCAACAGCAGTCAGATTTGGTGTCTTTGTGCTTTTAAGCAAGATCGACCACTTCTCCACAACAGGAGCTCTTCTCCCCACAATTTCCTGCTGGCGTGGCAGAGTCACACAGTACTCCTCATAAAGTTCATCCATGTCCAGTTTCCCCCCCTATCTGTAGGGCCTCCACGGCATCACTGAGCTGGGAGAATGTGAAGCTGCTCTTCAGTGCCAAGCATGCAACATTCTTCTGGTAGTTGTTGTCTGTGAAGTCATACCATTTTTCCAGGTAGTTGAGTGCAGTCTTGTAGAAGTTGGAAAAATCATGTTTGATTGTTGC
Organism: Planiliza haematocheilus; assembly: GCA_005024645.1. Classification (NCBI taxonomy): domain Eukaryota; kingdom Metazoa; phylum Chordata; class Actinopteri; order Mugiliformes; family Mugilidae; genus Planiliza; species Planiliza haematocheilus. Next base: position 4,058 of record SRSE01000457.1, on the reverse strand, counting down.
TGCCTTTTGGTCAGGAAACTGCTGGACAATAGCACTGGTCTCCATTCCAAAGAAGGAATCAATTTGTCGCTGTTGGAGCTTTGTCTTGAGAGTGAGCATTATGTCATATAGCTCGCAGATGGTCCCATCCTGTCCCTCCAACAGAAGCACAACATCATGGAAGATCTTCAGTATGTTATTGAGGAAAGCCAGGTAGGCCTGTAGCTCAAGGGGTTGACCCTCACCATCCTGATCTGTTTTCAACAGCTGCCACAGTGCTTTTGGGCACTTACTTTCTCCCAGTGACAAGAAGTAGCTCTTGATAGCTGCCCAGCTGTCATGCAGCCTCTGAACGGCAGGCCACAGACTCAACCATCTTGTGGTACATGTCTCCGTACAACATGATAATCTTCCTCCACAAAGGCAAACACTGCTTTCAATTCCTCTGTGGCGCTGTGCAGACACTGAAAAGTGACTGAATATTTTGTTTCACTACAGAGTCAATGTCAATGTTCAGCATGTCTCCAGCATGCTTTGCACAGTTGTGTACTATGTGGGCCATACAGTTTGCCTTGATGATGCCACTGTTGTCCTCCTTCAGCTTCTGGAAACAGAATTGTTTTTCCCGTAGTTTACACTAGCATTATCAGCAGTATAAGCTGAAATCATGTCCAGTTGTAGGCCATTACCCTCTAACTTGCTTGTAATCTGGCGATGTATGGTAGCAGCTGACTCATGGGCTATCCTCATAAAAGTCAAGGACCCTGCTTTTCAAACCCAGCTCTGGTGTCCAATATCTCAAAGACAGGGGAAAGAGTTTTGTAGTGCCATGATTAGAGGCATCGAAGCCACTGAAAAAAATGGCGTGTGGACTTTTTTTATCACTTGGGAAGCTCTTGAAACCACTGGCGTTTTAATTCTCTCAAACAAATCTCCACAGAGGCAGGTGCAAGCACATCTGTAACTATGGATGCTGCCTTTGTACGACCACATGACATTTTCTTGCAATCTCAGGGTCTGGAAACATGTCGATGTTAGCTTATTAGCACAGTCTTCTGACCTGTATGACAGGGAGTGTTTCACAGTGTGGTAAACGCTAGTTAGTTCAGCTGCTGTTACCTTATCTGCGTTTGAGTCTTGTTTGGATTTTAGCAGGAACGCATGCATAGACTGGGATGCCACCTTTTGAATAATGCGTCTCTGTGAGTCTCGCATTGTTTGTGTCGTTTTACGTCGTATTCACCTCCGTGTGAAATGGAAAAATGACTGGAGCAAACTTCACAGCAACTTTACCAGACTCTCCTTGCACTGGTTTCAGCCAGGGATAGATAGTTTCCCAGTCTTTGTTGTAGCTGCATTTTCTTTGTTAGCCATACGGGTTGTGCTTCCCTCCATTGTCTGTTGATGCATGCCGTTCTGAATCTGATTTGTATTTGTTGTTGGTGGGCGCACCTTTAACCTGCGTCCGCCCCAGTTTGATTGACATGATCAAACAGTCCGCCCCGCCCCCTGATGACAGCCGTCACTGCTTTCTCCAAACAGCTATTTGATATGTGACAGATTATAAAACACGCATTTCAAAACTGGAGTCTGACTGTCAATAACAATGTGGGACAACGTCTCAATTTGCGGGACGTGTGAAAAGTAATGAAAAATGCGGGACTGTCCCGCACAAAGCGGGACATCTGGTCACCCTAGCACCAAGTGCCTGAGGGGGCACCCAAAAAATCTGGGTTATGAAAAATCATCACAATAGGCTACTAGTATAAATAACAAATAAAATATGTCTAAATCATGTTAATATACAAAAGCAATACAAAAGTATATGGCCTAGACCAAATTAGTCCTTGAAAAAGGTGAATCTCCTGTGCGGCCCCTCTCTCCAGTCTCCCTCTGATGCCCCCCTTCCCCACCTCCCAGTGGTTTGTTCGATTATGCCTTCAATGTCAAATTTGGCAGACGCCGACCCTAGACATGGCCTCGAAAAGGCACCAAGAGCTGCGGGCGGAAGAAAAGGAAGAAGAAGAGACAGCGGGATGATGCTTGCGCGTTGCTTGCAGGTAAGACAATGTTTTAAATAAAATGTTAGTTTGTAGCCCTTGCGTGTATGCATGTCTATGTTTATGCTAGGTAATACTACTACCGTCAATAACTTTATAACGTAAATAAGCTCCTAGCCATGTTCATGTTCAAGTGTTACGTTGCAAATTATTGATGCCTGGCTAGCTAGTTATTTACGTTGTGGATATGATTATGAATTATGGGTTATTGAATGCAATTCAACACTCGGCTGTTTTCTGTTACGTTAGCAATCGGCGCATAAGACTAGCAATCCTTCCTCGGGTTGCTAGCTAGCAATGCTATGTTGATTATGCTTAACTGGGCTTGCTATTTCTTTTAGCCATCAGAAGATTTAGTCAGGTAAGTAACGTTAGCCTATTAGCGTATGCTTTGCATTTGCCAACTTAGACCGTCTTAGATAAGTTTCGTTGTTCTATGCGGTCATTTTCAAGAGGGTTCATAGGCAAGGGCGACATCTGTTGGTGAAACTGCATTTAGAAAAAAAAAAAACACAATCTCAGTGTTTGCATATTTTAATATTCAGAGTTGTCAAATTAATGTACAGATTTATTATATTCTGCCTCATCAGACCTCTTTTAAAGCTAAATAGAGTATTGAAGTTTAAATGTTCAGTGACACATAGGCCTATATAAAAGACTAATGTGTGCAATATTTTTGTATGTTGGTTCAATCAAAAATGCAGTTCAGTAGAATCCCTGAATATTTTGTCTTGTATTTCTGAATGCAGGGTCAATGCTAAGATACATGCAAGGAGCAGCTCAAGGCCAGGAGGAAGAAGCATCTAGTTATGTATGGTTATTTGCCAGTTTAAAATTCATACTTCATAAAATTCATACTTATAATGTTATTTGCACCTTTAACCTTTAATATTTTATTTCTTTTCATGTTTGGTGCCATTGTTAATGTAAATTTATTTATTTGCAGCAGTTATTTTGGAAGTAAAGAGAACCTAACTAAGAAATTCTGAATGGTTGTTATTCCTTGGGTGGTGGGTGGTTGGTTGGTTGGTTGGTTAGGCGGGGTGGGGGGGCACCACCAAGCATTTGTGCTTAGGGCACCCCCAAGCATTTGTGCTTAGGGCACCCAAATGGCTAGCGCCGGCCCTGCATGTAGCATCCAAAGCCAAATGCTTATATATGATATTGTAATCATTATGATATAGGTAAGACATTCAATTAAAAAAGAAAAGTGACTTACGTTATAAACAGGGCAGGGAATGAAGAAATTCTGGAAGAAAGGGGCATTTGAGAGACTGAAAGCTTTATTTATTTACCTTCATAATCATGGTTTAATTAAAAGATTATATATATATATATTATTTATTGTGATTTAATATAAGCCTATACTCCATGAAGTTCACGGTATTACATACTCCTATGATGTGGAGGTATAGGCTACTACAAAATAGTCATCTGCCAAGAATCAGAAGAAGAAGCGACCGAAATCAAATTTAAGTGTATCTAAATTAGCTATGTGCTGAAAATGACTGTCACACAGCGGTGATTTGGTTTTGTGTTGTCTCGTCATTTCCAGTTTTATTTTGAAATTCTAACTCTCCTCTCGTTTCAGGTCACTTGCCCTTCCTCTTGTGTCACCGGTCTGATTGTCTTCCTGATTGTTTACACCTGTTCCCCGTTACCCTCGTGTGTATATATGGTCTGCGTTTTCCCCTGTCCTGTGCCAGTGTGTCATGTTCCATGTCCATGAGCGTTTGTGTTCCCTGCCATTGTGTATACAAGAGATCGCAAAGTATTTTCGTTTTTGTATTATTCTTCGCTACGTTTTTTCCTCCGTGGAGTGATTTTTTGTTGGATTCTTTTTGTTGATACCTGAGACTTTGAGTGTGTTTAATAAAGTGTCACGACTTCTTCGACCCTCTGCATCTGAGTCCAGCTCTTTTTGTACCGGCTTGTCAATGACATTGTAATGTTATAGTGACTCGAAGCTGAACCGCTTGAAGCTCCAGTGGAATTTTGATTTTCACGACGATAATTATC
>SRSE01000456.1:0-152905 GCA_005024645.1 Planiliza haematocheilus | reverse complement strand
AACATGTTAATGTTTAACTCACTTTTTCTTTTCAACAGTTCAGAAGCAACATGGTGGTGTGAATATTTTGTTTTTTCATCTCACTTTGGGTCAAAATTTTATTCATTCATCACATATTTAATGTTTTATTTCATGTTTATCACCAGATGAAAATCGCAAAGGAGAGAGAGGAGATGACAAAGGTAAGAACAGAAACATGCAGGTAAAAGTAAGACAAAGAAAAGGAGATGGCTGGAGCTTCTAAGCTGATCATCAGCAACATCTTGTACGATAAGGATAGACTGCACATATGAAGAGATGAAATGTCTGACAGCTCAGTAAAACCAGAGGCAGCATGAAAATAGTTTTAATCTGAATCAAATGGAAGCTTGTCAGCTGTTAATATCTGCTCTGTAGCTTGTTTCATCTCCCTGGACTCAACTCAGTATCTCTCACATTGTTCCAGGTCCTTTGATTGGTGGGATAACAGGTGGTGTTATGGTTCTTGTTCTTGGTCTCGTTCTTGGTGCAGTACTTTTCTGGAAACGTAGAGAAGGTAAGATACCCATTTCTTCTTCCACTCATGTTGACATTAAACATAATGTACAGTATGTGAAACATCCATCCACAGCAACCTGATCATTCAGCTCAGTTTCCTCAGTTACATTCATGATGGTGTTAATGTTTGGTTGGATGTAGGAAGGTGGACATAATAAAGCTTTGCTGTTTTCAGTGTAGTTAGTCAGCTCTTAGCAGCTCTTCAGTTTGATCAAAGTCTGTGTGAAACATAAAATCAGATCCCAGTAGCTCACAGAAAGATGGAGAACAAAGCCATTCACTGACTGACTTCTTCATAGTAGACATCAACTTCTGTCATCAACAGTAACTACAGGTGTCAGGACTAGGACAGAGATGTTCCAGACTGCCTCTTTAAATAAAAGAATCTCTCTTGTCTGCATCCAGTTCTGACCATCAGTCTTGTGGTTTCTTTGTTTCTCAGTCAGAAACTTCTTTTCAACACAAAGGGGACCACGACGTGACTCAAATGCCAGTGCAACTGAGGAGACCAGACGTACGACAATGCCCCTAATGGATAACCCTATGGGCGACGCAGACATCAGGCATCAGACATCGAGACCCGTCACCGTAAGTACTTTGTGGTCTGAAACAGTGGAATCAAGGCTGCCTCCAGTCTTACCAGCCAGCTCACACCAAGCTGCTGCCTTTCACTATCAACCTATAACTCCACCACAGATCTAACCACAGGGTTGGAGCATGACATTGAGAAAAACATTTCCATTCTTTTAAAATGATAAATTTGGTTTAAATGAAATTAATTCACTTTTTGCTCACTGGTCCCATTTATTAAAAATAAAACAGCTGCCTACCCAATATATGAAAGTCGTCAGTTTCCACTATGCAGCTTCCATTTCAAGTCTTCATGTCATTAAGTGGATTTTTAATCTTTGCCAAGTTTTGGTGGATTCAGCTGTTTGGTCAAAAGTGAATGCATCACCTCATGAGATCATGAGATCTATATTTATGTGCCCATTCATATGTAGAGAGATACAATAAATCATTACACATCAGAATTTCTCACTTTTCTCCTTCAGTCAGATAGATCTCTTAGATCCTTTGACCCATGGAACCTACTGCTAATACAATATAGACATCTTGTTTATAATAGGACCATCACAAAGACAGGTAACATGCCTCATGTCTCTATTCCCTGAGTAGTTACTTGTGTGTACAATAAAGGACAGGTCCATATTTTTATGGATTCTATAATGTGCACAATAATTACATTTGATGATCTACTGTCTAAATGTTTCCTACTATCTAATCTAGAAGACATTTTAAATTTCTTTTAGTTGATCACACATTAATCAGACATAGTAAGAGTCACAATGATACCAGGAATCTGTTCTCTAAAGTCTTACCTATATATAGAGACCAGGGTCATGAATAAGGACCTGATAGTTTTGGATCTATTCCTGATTTATTCTCATTTTAGACACGTTTAACCTCCCAGCATCCTAGAGGTGAAGAAATTCACAAGTTAATATCTGAACTGTCTTTGAGTTTTACTCACTGACCAAACTGCACAAACAACAACAACAACAACAATGCTAACGTTACTGGTCTATGTCCAACAGATCAATGAGCCCAGGAGAACCCACAACAACTGAATGATGGTGATCAGCTGGAGTCTCTCAATGAGCCTGAAGAACACCAGGAAGTTGAAAGCACCACCTGAAAAAGGTTTTTATTCTATTTTTTTTTAGGTATGTTCAGGATGGCACATTATATAATGATCTAGATAGGAGGAGAGTTTATCTGTGCATCTTTCAACACAGATGTCGTTTGTTTGTGTTTTTTTAAATGGTGTTAACATTACGGAAGCTGTGAACCACTGATTAATTATTGTTGTTATTGTGTAAGATCGATACTTAAGTTTCAGTGTTCCTTGTTTCACTGAAGAGAAGATCTGACTGTGTTTGTCTAAATGCTGCTGGTGCCACCTCTCTTGTGTTTGTTGTCACATGACTCCATGATGCCAGGTGACTGAGCACTGCTACCTGTCAGGCTTGGCCAGCAGCAGAGCATCTCACACACAATGTAGTGACAGAGCAGGAGAATGAATGAATGTTTAAGCCAAAAATTAAACGAAAAGCAAGTTGTACTATTTGTAAAAAGGCTGTAAGATACAGTGGTAACACAACAAACTTATATAAGCATATGGAAATCTTTAAAATCCCCTCCCCTTGGCCCCAACAGATCCATGATAGGAGGAAAAAAGTGCACTAAAGGAGAGAAATGTTGCCTTATTTTTGTATTGTACTTCCTAAACACTTCTTACATTATTTATAGTATTTGTTGTGGAGTGATAATTTTGTAGACTTTGTTTGTGTTTCTCAACAAAGTATTTTCTATTTACTTACAAATTTTGCCCAGATTCTGTACTGGATTTTAACTGATTAATAATCCAAAAGGCAAATCACAAAACCACTTGAAGGTCGTGAACATTTATTCATATTTATACTGATTCAGATGATGCATCCACCACAAGTATTATAAAGTATGGATACTGGCCCTGTATTCACTTGGGATCAGATTGATACCAAATCTAGTATCAGACACCACTACCTCTGTCAGCTCTACACTGATGTTCATGTTTACTTCTTCTACTGAGTTGAACAGGTACAATGTGTCACTCTACAATGAGAGACGGTGCTAACTCAGGGAGCAGTTCAGTAGATTGTTTTCTCTATTTTATTTCATGTTATCAGTCTGTGTAGTTCACTAATAGTGAATGGAGAATCAAATGTAATGTGAAAATGTTATTACATTTTACATTTTAAAGGTATTTGTTTCATTTAAACCTTTTTTCTTCTAAATCTGTTGTTTTTCATTTTTGTCATTATCATGTTTCTCTATGCTCATATGCACTTCATTAAATGTGTTTGTAATGAATCATGTGTTGTGATTCATGTGAAATGTGAGAACAACATTAAAAATGCTTTGAGTCAAACCCTGGATGTGTCTTTAACTGAAACCAGAGTGAAGGTCAGACGTGATCAGGATGAATTTCTTCTCTGTGTTATTATTGAACACGTTTCTGCTGTAAATCATCTGAACATTAATGTGATTAGAGTTTTATCATCTTCCTGTCTGAACTGTACACAATTTAAGATTAAGATTGTGGCTGAGGTCTGATTTTGATGGTCCTCACCTACAGCCTTTATTTACATGCACACTACTCCTGAACTGTTCTGTTCTGGTTTTAATCATATTCAGGACCTGATATTGAACAAAACCTGATTATTGTTTATCCACACAGGGATTATTAGAAGTATACATTTTGTCATTCAATCAGAAATAACTTGCATCCAATAACTGACATATCAGACTTGGGTTTCCTGTAGATGACAGATCTGCAGTGGATGTATCACCAGATCCCAGTGGACTACATGAACATGAGAAAGGTAAGAACAGAAACGTGCAGATGAAAGTGAGACAAAGAAAAGTTTGTGGACATGGAAGTGGACGACTGATAAACCATCACAGTTTAGTCACTGAGACAGATAGGATAGCTAGCATACTACCTCTGACCATTTACAACCTTCACGACTGAAAACTGATTCAAGATTCAAGATGTTGATGAACAGTGTAGTTCCTCCAGTGTCCACTAGAGGCTGGCTCCATCACCACAGACCTCCACTCATGGAGCTTCTAAGCTGATCATCAGCAATATCTTGTACGATAAGGATAGACTGCACATATGAAGAGATGAAATGTCTGACAGCTCAGTAAAACCAGAGGCAGCATGAAAATAGTTTTAAACTGAATCAAATGGAAGCTTGTCAGCTGTTAATATCTGCTCTGTAGCTTGTTTCATCTCCCTGGACTCAACTCAGTATCTCTCACATTGTTCCAGGTCCTTTGATTGGTGGGATAACAGGTGGTGTTCTTGTTGGTGGTTTTCTCATCCTTGGTGCAGTACTTTTCTGGAAATGTAGAAAAGGTAAGATACCCATTTCTTCTTCCACTCATGTTGACATTAAACATAATGTACAGTATGTGAAACATCCATCCACAGCAACCTGATCATTCAGCTCAGTTTCCTCAGTTACATTCATGATGGTGTTAATGTTTGGTGTCGAGGCAGAAAGTAGAAAGATGGAAAGGATGTAGGTGTCATGGACACAGAGAATGTTTTCTTTTTAGTGACTTTATAAAAAAATACTTCACCTCGTATGATCTGCCAGCCTTTATTTATAAGCCTACTAATCTAGGCATGGAGATATAATGAATCATTTCTCACTTGTCTACCTCAGCCAGTTAGTTCAGTTTGACCCCTTCAACCAAAATAAAAACTCGTGCTCATATATCATAGACGTCTGGGAAAGAGTAAGACCCTTACAAAAACAAGAAAACGTGCCTTAGTGACTCCTTTCCCTGGGGAGTTATTTGTAGTTTGTTGTTTGTTTTCATAGATTCTATAATGTGCACACTTGTAAAATTTGACAATGTCCAGACTTAGTAAGTTGCCCAGTGTTTGAATTGTGTGTACATTTCCTCCTGCAGTTGGAGTCAGTAGTATTTTGTAGCCAGATTCCAGGTCAGAAGGTAAAAGTATTCAAATGTACAGTCGCCCTGGTTCTATTTTTACTAGAACCTTTTTAGAACATGTGTGGTTGTGGTATTTTACAGAGAAATTAAACCCTGGTTCTCTTGCAGCTTCTTACAAATGAGCAGCAATAAAAACAGAGCTCCTCCTTGTTGGTTCTAAGTCCACTCTAGCAAAAGTTGACAGTTTCTAACTAAACATTGATAACTCCACTGTACTCTTCCGTCCCCTCAGGTTAAGAGTCTTCCTCGACAGTACCCACATTAACAACGTGACCCAGTCCACTGACTTCTACTTGATGGAAGAAATATCTTGGGCTGTGGCTGGAGGACAAGCTGGACAGCTGTACAAGAAGGCGCAGAGCAAGATGTACTTCCTGAGGAAATTAAGATCCTTTAACATCTGCAAGAAGCTCCTGGGGATCTTCTACCAGTCTGTGGTCACCAGCGTTCTGACCTATAGTGTGCTGGGGTGGGAGCACGTTAACGCCATCTACTGGCCACTTGTAGTAACGGCAGGTTTGGTGTGCGGATTCTATTTGCGGTTGTATTGTCGTTTGAAACGAGTTTTGTGTTCAGTTAGTTCAACCCTTTGGTAGAGCAAGCTTTGCTCCATGTCGTGACAATTCTGTTTACAAGTTTTTTCAAACGGTGAGCAACGCTGTGTGCAATATAAGGTGTTTTATCTTAGTGGTTTTTTGGTGTTTGCAGTTTTACAGCTTGTTTTTAAAATAAACCAGAGGAGGAAAAAGACCTCGGCAGAAAGCAGCACCTCTTTTCTTTGTTCACCTCACCTGGCTGTTTGCACGCGCTGGGTAGCTAGATACCTCAGCAAGAGGCTGCTCCTCCTAAGGTGCAGGACAAATAGACTGAGGAACTCCTTTGACAGAACCTTTTTAGAATATGTGTGGCTGTGGTATTTTGCAGAGAAATTAAACACTGCTTTAAACACCATTCACCTGGGGGGAGGGGGCGAAAAATGAAAGGGACTTAATGACATTTTTAACCTGCAATAACATAAGTGCAATAGTAATAAGAGTAGCAATAAGAGTATGCATCATATGCATATTCCTAGAGATTCCTAGACTCCTCTCAGAGAGCTCCTAGCTTAGCCTAAACGTTCCTAGCTAGGAGTCTTAGCTTAGCAGTGATTCCAGGACATTCTCAGAGACTCTGAGCAATGAATGGACAGAAACTCTGATCTTAGTGAGGAGGTGTGGTCGACCCCATTGCTAGGTATGAGTCATCATTTCAAGAGCTGTGATTGGTTGATCCTAAAACCAGATAAAAATACAGTTTTGTTATTTGATAATTGGTCTAGAATGGACGTCAAATCAATAGACTAAATAACAGAATCTAATCTCTATGAAGACTGTGGAATTATAAATAATACTTTACATAAATAAATAAATAGTACGCTATACTTGATAAATGATCCTATAACATGTGTGATTAAAATCAGGCCTCTACCACAGTATTCACATGCTGATAGTTCTATTTATTTGCTTTCATTCGTTCACCACGCTGGTAACATGTTGCCCTTCATCATCTGGTATTAACGAGGGTAAAGTGTCTCAGCTTTAGCAGCAGAGCATCTTGCATATTTACCTCATGTAGGAAATCATTCTGTGTACGTTCCTTCATGGTCCTGTTGTCGTTTTAGACTTAGATAAACTTTATTGATCCACAAGGGGAATTGCTTGCTTTCAGCATATTCTGATGCAGTAAGTTTATATGGGACTCTCTGTGGCTGTAGCAAGCTTCACATTTAAAAAAATAAAAAATAAAATAAAACACATTGCAATGAAGCAGGTGGCAAACCATTTACTGAGAGTGATTCATTGCTGCATTAAGGATGTGACTAAATAAATCTTTCAGGCTCCATGTTGCCTGTTACACTTAAGTATTATTGAACCCAAACTGACTTGAGATTTAATGAAACATCTGTGTCCACTAGAGTTTACAAGACCTTTAATATTTCTGTTTATTTTGTTCTCAAATGATTCTTCCTAAAGAATCTGTTTAATTAAATTCATTCATCCATTCATTTATCTTCTACACCTGCTGATTCCTGTTAAGAGTTCATTTATTTGGAAAATAAAAAATGTTCTCTTAGAACATTTAAAGATCAAACTGTTCAGAGCAGCAAAGACTTTTATTTGAACTCGTCTCTACCAGACCAATACCACAATTTCAACACTAGATGGCGCCATTTGATTTCTGTGTGAGTATTTTCAGACTACCAAGCTACTCTACTGCTATTCTGCATTCCTAGTCACTGGCTAATGTGGTGGCCTAGTTGCTACCTTGCTTATTGAAACTAGTCTCAGCTCACATTACCTGGTGTTTTCTGGAAGAAGTCCTTTGTCAGGCGGACATTGTGAGCTGCAGCGTTGTCCTGTTGAAAAACCCAGTCATTACCACACAGACGATGGCCTTCAGTCATGAGGGATGCCCCCTGCAACATCTCCACATAGCCAGCTGCCGTTTGACGCCTCTGCACGACCTGAAGCTCCTTTGTTCCATTGAAGGAAAAAGACCCCAGATCATGATGGTACCTCCTCCACTGTGCCGTGTAGAAAACATCTCAGGTGGGATCTCCTCGTCATGCCAGTAACGCTGGAAGCTATCAAGACCATCAAGGTTTAATTTTTTCTCATCAGAATCAAACTTCCTTCCACCTTTCAGTGTCCCATGTTTGGTGCTCTTGTGCCGTTGAAGGAACCCTTCTCTGGCAGATGCTGTCTAATGGTTATGGGACTGCAGTTGGCACCAGTGACGAGCTTAATCTGGGCCGAGGATCATCCCGTGTCTTGACGGCAGTGCTGGGCAAGTTACTTCAAAAATGCAATACATTATGTATTACTTGTTACTGTCATTTCAAAGTAATCCATTATAGTATAATATTACTGTCTCTGATTTGTAAAGCATTACACTACTACTGCATTACTTTTAAATTACTTTAACCAAATTAACTGGAACTATACTTATACTATATGTATCTCATTATGCTCCTAGGCTTAAGGCTAACAACAGAAGAATGTATAGGCACAGTCAGCTTTAGGGGTGCTGAGCACCCCCCACCAAAGACTGAAAAGACAACAAGAAATGCGACAGAGATCTCCCTTTAATGTCAAACTACTGTGTCATCAAGCTATCATTTGGTTTAAAAAATAAAGAAAAGAAATCACATTTAAATGAGAAGATGAGGTAGAAACAATGAGTTCCAAACTAACTTAAGGTCAAAAAAGCAACCCCACCTAAGACTACCAGGAAAAATATTATCCAGTCACCATTTTTTCTAATTCCTCAGTCTTTGTAAGGTAATTAGAATGCTGGAAACATTTTTTAAAAAGAAGTTTTTATTTTTAAGATTTCATATAACTGATGGATGACATTTACCAAAGCCCCACCCCTTTACATTTGTTAAATACATTTGGTAAATTTTCGGGTTAAATGCATTGTATTGCGCGTTACTGACCTTTGTTCCGAGTAAAATATTGTCTGTGAAGGTTCTCAGTCATCCAGGTCATGGTAATCCAAAAGGTTTCAAAAAAAGGCAACTGGAATTGTAGATTTTTGGAGAAGACGTTTCACCACTTATCATTCGAGTATCTTCTTCAGTTCAGTCCAGTTGCCTTTCTTGAAACTTTTTGGATTACTGAGAACCTTCACAGACATTCAGCAGAGAAACGAAACTTAACCGACTCGTGGATCCATGTACATTTTAGACCATAAAATAAGATATTCTTTTGTAATGGTGACATTGTACTCATTCTTTTTTTTTCTTTTTCTTTTTTTATTAGCGTAATGTTAAGCTTTAGACTTATTTAAGCTACTTGATATGATTTAGTTGAGATGATTTCCAGTGGCCGCGTTTACATGATAAATGGCAACATGAATGTAGCTCGAGTTATAATATAATATAATATAATTATGTAATAGTAATAATAATAAAAATAATAATAATACATGATGTCCAATATTAAGGGGCCTACTGTAGGAATAGTAGCAAAACACTGTCAGAACAACTCATTTTTAAATGCCAACCTCAAAAAGTCCAGTAAACAGTTTTACTGTCCATTTCCCCTCCAGCCATTGTCTTCAATCTTGGATTATTTTCTTCATATTTTTTATATTTTACCAAACTGTAGTAGGCATTTTTGTTGGCATTGTGGATATTGTATTGTAGTTTATTCTTAGTTAAGTCCCAGACACTGCCACGGCCATTTCAGGTCAAGTGACTAAATTCGCAACTGCTACAACTGCTTCATGAGCTACCGCGCATGTGTCGGAGCCTCGGACGTATGAGAGTCAGTGTCAATGACTTTCCGGACTGTAACTCTAACTCTGATCACGGAATAACCCGTTTACTGCAGGATGTCTATCACGATTATGATGATCATCTTTTGTCTTAAGACAACGCCCACAGAACCAGCTGAGGATAAACAGTTTGGTAATCATCTACCTTTTTATCAGTGTTTCCTTGTTGTCTAGTTTATTTATTGTTTGACTATCCGACGGCTCTGGAAGTGAAAGGATTAAGCAGCCACATGTCCTAACTACTGGGAAACTTGTATTCTCCTCAAGAAACCCAACCTTCTCATTTGAAACGCGATAAATGCTAATTGTCATGCGAGAGTGTTTACAGACAGTTTTTAAAATGAAACTAAAGGCCTGTCCAGACCTGCTTGCATTAAGGTCCGATCAGGGCTGTGAGATCGCAAGTGGGCAGCTTTAAGCGTCTGTCCAGAATTCAGTTACAATATTACAGTTTCTGACATTCTCTCACGCGCACGTCCCCTGCACCTTTTCAAAAAGCCGTTTTGGTCCCTGTACTTTTTTATCGTCCAAAACAATGTTTTGCTTATAGTAAACAGAGAAACGTGAAGCACTAGGAACAAATGACCAAGCGGATAACGACCACTAAAGGTGAGGCATGTTTATCTTAGTTTAGCCCCGCCCACGCGGCCTCTTGTGTGATTGGCCGTCCCCGCTGTCACTCCACTTTGCTGCCTCACCTGTCTGCTAGTCTGCGGTCAGGAGTCCAAGTTAAAGGTGCAGTAGGACACTTTTATAAAACTAACGTTCTGTCATATTTGCTGAAACTGACCCTATGTTCAAGTATAACTGCATGAAGCAGGTCATTTTAAAAAGAATCGTCTCCTCTGGTCCCTCCTAGAGCCTGTAGCTTGATTTGCAAGACATCCACCGCTCCACATTCAGATGCACCAATCAAGACCAGGGATGTGTCTAACAGAGTGTCTGCTCATGGACACGCATTTCATAGCGTCCTCCTCTCCCCCTTCCCCGCGCACGTCGTGCACGGTCATATATCTACCACATAGCAAAGTGATAAATCAAAACTGTGGAATAAAACGCCACAATGACGCTTCTAACTGTTACTGATAGCAAACATCACCGATGTAGGCTACTTTCAGAAACATCCTAACCTTGGTTTTGTCCTAAAGTTGAGTTTGGGAGACCGTTTTGGGCTTTAGCGAAAAGGAGAGAGGGACTGAGAAGTTGTCGATGTTCAGATTTTTTGGCTAAATCCTGGATCTTCACAATTGCCTATAGTTTGATTGAAAGTGCTGATAAATTACATTAGTGAGTTCAAATCATGAAACAGAAATAATATACTTGGGCAGTTGTTTATTAAAGAACATTAATCAGTGAGTAGTAAAAGTCAGTGCCTCCTTGTCTCCAGTCTCTGCTGTGACCTCCTTGTAACTAAATGCTTCTGGTAACTGATGAACAGTCGTCTACAGGAGTAGACTCAGTTTCTCTCTTCTCTTCTATCTAAAACATCGATTTCTAAAACATTTAACATTTAGCAGGTCAGTCTATAAATGAGTGAACATTTGGACAAACACATTTTCATTGTAACTGTATGTTTTCATTTGGTTTAAAAAATAAAGAAAAGAATTCACGTTTAAATGAGAAGATGAGGTAGGAACAATGAGTGCAAAATTACTTAAGGTCAAAACTCACCTAAGACTATCCAATATTATCCAATCACCATTTTTTCTAATTCCTCAGTCTTTGTAAGGTAATCAGAATGCTGGAAACAAGTTTTTAAAATAAGTTTTTATTTTAAAGATTTCATATAACTGATGGATGACATTTACCAAAGCCCCACCCCTTTACATTTGTTATCATTGCAAAAGCTGTAAATGTCCTCTGTAGATAGTCAGTATTAGGCTTAAACCTTGGCTTTAACATCAACACATATGCACAAACCAAAAGCTTAATATAAACTGTGGACAGTGGTTGACTGACAAGCTCCCAGAGAGAGAGACTTTTTTTCCCCCATAAACCTCAGGATCTTTTAAGAAGTTTAAAATGACTGTCTTACTGTGTCCAACATCAGCAGCAATGACACGCTGTGAGAGGCCTTGCTGATGCAGCTCAACAATCCAACTATGTTCACAGAGAGAAAGCTTTTTTGTCTTTGCCATCAGGAGGTCATGACAGTGTGAGTACCTGACAGAAAATGACCCTGAATCCACATTTTTGCTTAGATTTGGGCTTTTAAAGGCTGTGGTCTTAAACTTTTGATCAGCTGATGGACAGCCTGTTTCAGTTTAATGGTTGTTTGCAATAAATTGTTTACTCAAACTTTTTTTCTTGTCTCTCTCCCATTTCGTCTTTTGCATTTTGAAGCACTACTTAAGTTTCTTAAGATCCAACAGTGCAAATTGTAAATTCTTGCAATTTTTCAACTGGTCTTAAGATTTTGATCAGGAGTGTAGATAGATAGACAACTTCCTGCAGGGAAATTGACATCTCCAAGAAAATTCTTAGAATCATGACGTTTAAGAATTTCCTGTCAAAGTTACTAGTAGCTCCTACTAAAGATAAAAGCTGTTCCTAAAGAATCTCAGCTCTTCAGAGAGATATTCTCCAAACACTGGATGACAATTAAGCTTGTTACAATCACATTATCACAGGAAATGGGTCATCACAACACTGAGGTATTTAGCAACAGAACAATGCAGCAGTGATGACTTGGAGCCAAATCTATGTCTGAAACACTTTTCTTCTCATTGACCAGTTGATCCAGATCAAACACTGTTCCTCAGTCCAGTTTTGTTTCCTGCTTCATTTCTTCTCCATTGATGTTCAGTTTGTGGAAGATTTGAACACCAACCATCTCTGCTTCTTCTAGGCTGGTTAGCAATCACAGAGACTGATGAAAGCTGAGACACTTTACCCTCATTAATACCAGATGATGAAGGGCAACATATTACCAGTGTGGTAAATGAATGGAAGCAAATAAATAGAACTATCAGCATGTGAACACTGTGGTAGAGGCCTGAGTTTAATCACACATGTTATAGGATCATTGTTAAGTTTAGCTTATTATTTATTTATTTACAAGTAAAGATTAGATTCTATGATTAAGTCTATTAATGTGACGTCCATTCTAGACCAGTGATACCAAAACTGTGTTTTTATCTAGTTTTAGGATCAACCAATCACATCTCTTGAAATAATGAGTCTTAACTAGCAACAGGGTCAACTACACCTCCTCACTAAGATCAGAGTTTGTGTCCATTCATTGATCAGAGTCTCTGAGTGTACTGGAATCACTCCTAGCTACGGATGTTTAAAGGATTAGAGCCTGTTCAGAGGATTAGAGCATGTTCAGAGGATTAGAGCATGTTCAGAGGATTAGAGCATGTTCAGAGGATTGCTAAAAACTTTAGGAATACGGGCCCAGGTTGCATCAACGGCAGCTTTGCGCATGCGCCATTCGTTTGCAGTCTGCAGGCAGAGTGGCGTGGATCTCAACCATTGACTGTATGTTTCAACTGTGTACGAGGCGTTGCTCGGACACGTGTGACGTTTGGAGCATTTAAGTGACTTACACACATAGCGACTAGCGACTAATCTAGTGACTTGCTGGTGGAGGATCCGATCACGGAAGAACCCGTTAACTGCTGGATAATGTCTATCACGATTATGATGATCATATTTTGTCTTAAGACAACACCCACAGAACCAGCTGAGGAGAAGCAGCTTGGTAATAATCTACCTTTCTATCAGTGTTTCCTTGTTGTCTAGTTTATTTATTGTTTGACTATCCGACGGCTCTGGAAGTGAAAGGATTAAGCAGCCACATGTCCTAACTACTGGAAAACTTTCTGTTTTAATTCTCCTTAAGAAACCCAACCTTCTCATTTGAAACGCGCTAAATGCTAACTATCATGCGAGTATAGACAGTTTTTAAAACGAAACTATAAGGGCCTGATCCGACCTAGCGTTAAGGTCTGATCAGGGCTACGAGATCGCATATGGGCAGCTGTAACCCTCTGTCCGGAAGCCAGTTCCAATATTTCAGTTTTGACAGTATCCCACGCGCACGGACGTAATTTTTTTTTTTTTTGGGGGGGGGGGGGGGGGGGTATATGTCCTCTGTACTTTTTCAAAGGGCCGTGTTTTAGTCCGTGTACTTTTTACCGTCCTAAAACAATGTTCTGCTTATAGCAGACTGAGAGACGTCATGCACGGAAAACGGCCGCTCCAGCGTGAGGCCTGTTTCTCTTAGATTAGTCCCGTCCACAAGCTCCTCCCTTGCCTCTGCTGTCTCCTGTGTAGTTGTCCGTCCCCGCTGTGCTGCTGTCACACCTGTCTGCTAGTCTGCGGTCAGGAGTCCTTGTTAACCTGCTACTGTGAATTGTTCGTTTGTTCTGCATGGGTCTATAAGGATTGTAATATCAGAGGTTTCATTTACATTCACGTTTGAATCGGTGTCCGCGTGTGTGTGTGTTTTGTAATGAGTCTAAAAAAAAAGTGTAAATGCGCCAGTTTATATAAATGTATTTAATTTACTTGTTTCGACTTATTCCCACTGTCTTAACTATTTAAATGTGAGTTACATACATACATGTAAATTACCCGTATCTGTGTCCTTCAGAATTTTCTCAGTTTTTGCATAAAAATGACTCAAAACATCAACAGATTTTTGTCCTGAAAATAGACAAAGAGACACCAATGAAACACATGAAACAGAAATATTATACTTGGGTATTTGTTTATTAAAGACTCACTCACAGTCGTCTACAGCAGCTTAGAGGTCCATTACTCAGAACAGATCCTGCTGCAAGACTCAGTTTCTCTTAAGATTAATCTAAAACACTGATTTATAAAACATTTAACATTTAGCAGGTCAGTCTGTAAATGAGTGAACTTCAGGACAAACACATTCTCATTGTAACTGTGTGTTTTCTTGTTTTTGAAGGTCACTCTGATCTGATATGTTCACCTCAGACAGTTGTTGTCCAGCTGGGTGAGGATGTTATTCTTCCCTGTCGTCTTAATCTGTCCATCAGCGCCGTCTCTGAGACAGTGGAGTGGACCAAACCCGGTCTAGAACCAAACAGTGTCCATCTCCACCAAGATGGACGACTGGCGTTTCAGAAACAAAATCCATCTTATTCTGATCGTACCCGGCTGTTTGTGGATGAACTGAAAAATGGAAACGTGTCCCTCAAGATATTCCAGGTGAAGCTCTCTGATGAAGGGGAGTACAGATGCACCATTACCACAATGAACAAGGAGGCTTCCATCAGCCTCACTGTTGGTGAGTCAAGACATTTGGACTGAAACATATCAACACAACCTCCAACCTGAGGGAAAGGTGGAGGAGTTAGAACCAGTTTGAAACAGTCTCCTGTTTCCAGGGACTCAGATTTAGACAAAGTCTAACCAGGTCTCTCTATGAACCTTCTTTTGAAAGTGTTCTCTTTAGATTTTAGACTTATTAAAAGTAAAGACACCAACAACACTTAGTAGTAGGTGGATATATACTTTATTTATCCTGTGGGAAATTCAGTGTCCAGTAACTTCTGGACACAGCTGTGTAAAAAATATAGAGTAGCAGCAATGACCACAGGGTCATCAAGAAACACTGTAAACAATGATTTGTAGTTGAAGTCATGCCAGAAAGTCATACTGTTTCTTCTAGTGGGAAACGTGGACTGAAACGTCCTGTATTTGTTTCATCCACTTGGTTCATCAAGTCAACATTTGACAAGTGTAAATATCGAGAAATTGTTCCTACAAATACAGTTAAAGAATTGTCATTGAGAGTCCTACCATCATCAGTCCTTGTTGTCTTCTAAAGGCAGAGCCACAGAGTCAAATGTCCCTTCACTAGTGTGGTAGATAGTCTGCCTGTCATGTAGCAGACTGGTTCCAACAGTAATCTAAATGCAGTGTTTGTTTCTCCAGATGTTCCTCCAGATGTTCCTGTGGTGATCGGCTCACGTGAACCAGTTAAAGGAGTAGTTGGTGAAGATGTCATCCTGCCGTGTCACCTGGAGCCTCCATTTGATGTGAACGATCTAACTGTGGTGTGGAGACACAATGCAGATATTGTTCACGTCTATCGTAGTAAGAAAGATGATTTAAATTCTCAACACCAGCAGTTTAAAGGCAGAACTTCTCTCTTCCTTGATGAACTGGTTCATGGAAACATTTCCCTCAAACTGACCAATGTAACTAAAAATGATGCTGGAGATTACACCTGCTATGTTCCCAGACTGCACAGTCACGTCAGGAAGGGGAACCTTCCCTTAGAAGTTGGTGAGTGCTGCTGATGTATCACATGTTAAAATGAGACAAGAAATCATTTTACATTTTAAACATGTTAATGTTTAACTCACTTTTTCTTTTCAACAGTTCAGGAGCGACCTGGTGAGTGTGAATATTTGTTTTTTCATCTTACTGTGGGTTAAAATATTTATTTCATTCATCACATATGTAATGTTTTATTTCATGTTTATCACCAGATGAAACTTCCAAAGGAGAGAGAGGAGATGACAAAGGTAAGAACAGAAACGTGCAGATAAAAGTAAGACAAAGAAAAGTTTGTGGACATGAGAGCTGGAAGTGGACGACTGATAAACCATCACAGTTTAGTCACTGAGACAGATAGGATAGCTAGCATACTACCTCTGACCATTTACAACCTTCACGACTGAAAACTGATTCAAGATTCAAGATGTTGATGAACAGTGAACCGGCCACTTTATTAGGTACACCATGCTAGTAACGGGTTGGACCCCCTTTTGCCTTCAGAACTGCCTCAATTCTTCGTGGCATAGATTCAACAAGGTGCTGGAAGCATTCCTCAGAGAGTTTGGTCCATATTGACATGATGGCATCACACAGTTGGCGCAGATTTGTCGGCTGCACATCCATGATGCGAATCTCCCGTTCCACCACATCCCAAAGATGCTCTATTGGATTGAGATCTGGTGACTGTGGAGGCCATTTGAGTACAGTGAACTCATTGTCATGTTCAAGAAACCAGTCTGAGATGATTCCAGCTTTATGACATGGCGCATTATCCTGCTGAAAGTAGCCATCAGAAGTTGGGTACATTGTGGTCATAAAGGGATGGACATGGTCAGCAACAATACTCAGGTAGGCTGTGGCGTTGAAACGATGCTCAATTGGTACCAAGGGGCCCAAAGAGTGCCAAGAAAATATTCCCCACACCATTACACCACCACCACCAGCCTGAACCGTTGATACAAGGCAGGATGGATCCATGCTTTCATGTTGTTGACGCCAAATTCTGACCCTACCATCCGAATGTCGCAGCAGAAATGGAGACTCATCAGACCAGGCAACGTTTTTCCAATCTTCTATTGTCCAATTTCGATGAGCTTGTGCAAATTGTAGCCTCAGTTTCCTGTTCTTAGCTGAAAGGAGTGGCACCCGGCGTGGTCTTCTGCTGCTGTAGCCCATCTGCCTCAAAGTTCGACGTACTGTGCGTTCAGAGATGCTCTTCTGCCTACCTTGGTTGTAACGGGTGGTTATTTGAGTCACTGTTGCCTTTCTATCAGCTCGAACCAGTCTGGCCATTCTCCTCTGACCTCTGGCATCAACAAGGCATTTCCGCCCACAAAACTGCCGCTCACTGGATATTTTTTCTTTTTCGGACCATTCTCTGTAAACCCTAGAGATGGTTGTGCGTGAAAATCCCAGTAGATCAGCAGTTTCTGAAATACTCAGACCAGCCCTTCTGGCACCAACAACCATGCCACCTTCAAAGTCACTCAAATCACCTTTCTTCCCCATACTGATGCTCGGTTTGAACTGCAGGAGATTGTCTTGACCATGTCTACATGCCTAAATGCACTGAGTTGACGCCATGTGATGATTAGAAATGAAGTGTTAACGAGCAGTTGGACAGGTGTACCTAATAAAGTGTAGTTCCTCCAGTGTCCACTAGAGGCTGGCTCCATCACCACAGACCTCCACTCATGGAGCTTCTAAGCTGATCATCAGCAACATCTTGTACGATAAGGATAGACTGCACATATGAAGAGATGAAATGTCTGACAGCTCAGTAAAACCAGAGGCAGCATGAGAATAGTTTTAAAGTGAATCAAATGGAAGCTTGTCAGCTGTTAATATCTGCTCTGTAGCTTGTTTCATCTCCCTGGACTCAACTCAGTATCTCTCACATTGTTCCAGGTCCTTTGATTGGTGGGATAACAGGTGGTGTTCTTGGTCTTGTTCTTGTTCTTGTTCTTGGTGCAGTACTTATTTGGAAACGTAGAGAAGGTAAGATACCCATTTCTTCTTCCACTCATGTTGACATTAAACATAATGTACAGTATGTGAAACATCCATCCACAGCAACCTGATCATTCAGCTCAGTTTCCTCAGTTACATTCATGATGGTGTTAATGTTTGGTTGGATGTAGGAAGGTGGACATAATAAAGCTTTGCTGTTTTCAGTGTAGTTAGTCAGCTCTTAGCAGCTCTTCAGTTTGATCAAAGTCTGTGTGAAACATAAAATCAGATCCCAGTAGCTCACAGAAAGATGGAGAACAAAGCCATTCACTGACTGACTTCATCATAGTAGACATCAACTTCTGTCATCAACAGTAACTACAGGTGTCAGGACCAGGACAGAGATGTTCCAGACTGCCTCTTTAAATAAAAGAATCTCTTGTCTGCATCCAGTTCTGACCGTCAGTATTGTGATTTCTTTGTTTCTCAGTCAGAGCCTGCTCTTCAACACAAAGGAGACCACGGCGTGACTCAAATGCCAATGCGACCGAGGAGACCAGACCTACGATAATGCCCCTAATGGATAGGGGTGACACAGACATCAGACATCGAGACCCGTCACCGTAAGTACTTTGTGTGGAATCAAGGCTGCCTCCAGTCTTACCAGCCAGCTCACACCAAGCTGCTGCCTTTCACTATCAACCTATAACTCCACCACAGATCTAACCACAGGGTTGGAGCATGACATTGAGAAAAACATTTCCATCCTTTTAAAATGATAAATTTGGTTTAAATTAAATTAATACACTTTTTGCTCACTGGTCCCATTTATTAAAAATAAAACAGCTGTCTACCCAATATATGAAAGGCGTCAGTTTCCACTATGCAGCTTCCATTTCAAGTTTTCATGTCATTAAGTGGATTTTTACTCTTTGCCAAGTTTTGCTGGATTTAGCTGTTTGGTCAAAAGTGGATGCATCACCTCATGAGATCAGCCTGCCTTTATTTATGTGCCCATTCATGTGTAGGGAGATACAATAAATCATTACACATCAGAATTTCTCACTTTTCTCCTTCAGTCAGATAGTTCTCTTAGATCCTTTGACCCATGGAACCTACTGCTAATACAATATAGACATCTTGTTTATAATAGGACCCTCACAAAGACAGGTAACATGCCTCATGTCTCTATTCCCTGAGGAGTTACTTGTGTGTACTATATAAAGGACAGATCCATATTTTTATGGATTCTATAATGTGCACAATAATTAAATTTGATGATCTACTTTCTAAATGTTTCCTACTATCTAATCTAGAAGACATTTTAAATTTCTCTCCTTTAGTTGATCACACATTAATCAGACTTAGTAAGAGTCACAATGATACCAGGAATCTGTTCTCTAAAGTCTTACCTATATATAGAGACCAGGGTCATGAATATGGAGCTGATAGTTTTGGACCTATTTCTGATTTATTCTCTTTTTAGACAAGTTTAACCTCCCATCATCTTAGAGGTCAAGAAATTCACAAGTTAATATCTGAACTGTCTTTGAGTTTTACTCATTGACCAAACTGCACAAACAACAACAACAATGCTAACGTTACTGGTCTATGTCCAACAGATCAAAGACCCCAGGAGAACCCACAACAACTGAATGATGGTGATCAGTGTTAACATTTTAGGGAAGCTGTGAACCACTGATTAATTATTGTTGTTATTATTGATAAGATCGATACTTAAGTTACAGTGTACCTTGTTTCACTGAAGAGAAGATCTGAATGTGTTTGTCTGAATGCTGCTGGTGCCACCTCTCTTGTGTCACATGACTCCATGATGCCAGGTAACTGAGCACCGCTACCTGTCAGGCCTGGCCAGCAGCAGAGCATCTCACACACAATGTAGTGACAGAGCAGGAGAATGGCAGAGAGGAAGAGTAGGGCTGTTAGGTTATATGTTCAAACCAAAAATGAAACGAAAAGCAAGTTGTACTATTTGTAAAAAGGCTGTAAGATACAGTGGTGACACAACAAACTTGTATAAGCATATGGAAATCTTTAAAATCTCCTCCCCTTGGCCCCAACAGATCCATGATGGGAGGAAAAAAGTGCACTAAAGGAGAGAAATGTTGCCTTATTTTTGTATTGTACTTCCTAAACACTTCTTACATTATTTATAGTATTTGTTGTAGAGTGATAATTTTGTACACTTTGTTTGTGTTTCTCAAAGTATTTTCTATTTACTTACAAATTTTGCCCAGATTCTGTACTGGATTTTAACTGATTAATAATCCAAAAGGCAAATCACAAAACCACTTGAAGGTCGTGAACATTTATTCATATTTATACTGATTCAGATGATGCATCCACCACAAGTATTATAAAGTATGGATACTGGTCCTGTATTCACTTGGGATCAGATTGATACCAAATATAGTAGTATCACACACCACTACCTTTGTCAGCTCTACACTGGTGTTCATGTTTACTTCTTCTACTGAGTTGAACAGTTACAATGATAATGTGTCACTCTACAATGAGAGACAGGTGTTAACTCAGGGAGCAGTTCAGTAGATTGTTTTCTCTACTTTATTTCATGTTATCAGTCTGTGTAGTTCACTAATAGTGAATGAAGAATCAAATGTAATGTAAAAATGTTATTACATTTTAAAGGTATTTGTTTCATTTAAACCTTTTATTTTCTTCTAAATCTGTTGTTTTTCATTATTGTCATTATCATGTTTTTTTACTTTCTCTATGGTCATATGCACTTCATTAGATGTGTTTGTAATGAATCATGTGGTGAGAGAATGTTTTTGGGGGGATTATTGTGAAATGTCAGAACAGCATTAAAAATGTTATGAGTCAAACCCTGGATGTGTCTTTAACTGAAACCAGAGTGAAGGTCAGACGTTATTTACATGCACACTACTCCTGAACTGTTCTATTCTGGTGTTATTCATATTCAGGACCTGATGAAGTGATTCCTAACCCTAAGATGCCACAATCTATTACACTTTGTTAAACTGATAAAAAAACAAACATAGAATACAAGGAAAACAACAATCCCTTATATGTCAATAAACAAAACAGAGTTTGAGTTACTTTAAATACAATGCAACATCTGTTTTAAGTGCAAGAATGAAAACAAAACAACAATGATGTCCTAATATGACAGATGCTTACCCATCTCATGCAGAATTCAGAATTGCTCCTGCAAAGACAAAGCTCCTTAGGTTATCAAGCAAAATAGATCATTAGCACATATTCCTGTTTTATAACTGCAGTGATGTTGCAGTCATACAGAAAATTAAAATCAATCAGTTTTATATTAAACATTGTGATGTACAATGTCCCTTTAAAACTTGTACCTAATTACAAAGTTGTCAATTTTAAGACTTTTCTGCGTAAATTTATACATTGAACTAGTTAAAGAAATTAAACTAAGATAAAGGATCCACTGCCACAATAGTCTAAAATAATAAACACACAATGCTTCACATTTATAAATCACTTAAAAACAAA
Organism: Planiliza haematocheilus; assembly: GCA_005024645.1. Lineage (NCBI taxonomy): Eukaryota > Metazoa > Chordata > Actinopteri > Mugiliformes > Mugilidae > Planiliza > Planiliza haematocheilus. The sequence continues at coordinate 131,737 of SRSE01000456.1, read as the reverse complement.
CCTTTAAAATATTGATTTCAGTTATAAAACAGTAGCCTGTAAAAGACACTAAACTTTGTAAATGAATCCTAGGTAACGATAAAATAATGTTAATATAAAGTGTCAAATATATGAGAGACAACTTCTACTTCATTTTATATTAGCCAACTTTCACGAAGCAAACACTTAAGCTGAGTTTATGACAAACAAATCCTAGCCAGCTAACTAGCATTTATCCAGGGCCAGCTAGCTAACATTTATCTAGGGTTAACTAGCTAGCTAGCAAGCAAATATTTATCCAGGGCTAGCTAGCTGGCTAGCTAACATTCATCCAGGACTAGCTAGCTGTTTAGGAGGGCAAATAAATAAGCCTTCCAAAAAATGTTTTTCACCTCTGCCTATCCAGCCCAGATCACCAACAAATACCTTATCGTAATCTTTTGGCCGCTTTTCTTGCTCCGTTTTCTTTTCTTCAGTTTTTCCACGCCACTGAGGTAACTTCTTTTTGATGCCATTACTGTGTTTGTTTAATATTCACACTAATGGGAAAGATAAGTAGCTGTCAGTCATTCCCATCTTACCTGTTCGCGGCCCAGTACGTCTCACTCATTGCGTGACGGTGTGGTCCAACTAATATGACATAATTATGCCACAAAAACACAAGCAGCGATATAACAAACACACGAGATAGCAAATAATAAAGACAGGACGTTTAAATTCTCCTCAGATGAAGACAAACATGCAGCTTTGGGGCCCCCTAGTGGCCCTTGGGGGCCCTAAGCATTCCCCTAGTTTGCACCAAGCTGCTAACAAGCTACTTCAAAGGACTTAAAGGAGAGACTGGTTTCCCTCCAGCATCTGCCATCGGGACCACACAGTCTTTCCCAGCTTGGACCTAATTTGATGTTAGTCTAGATTATGCAACACACAGATTCAGGTCCTCTTACATGCTAAACTAACCATCCTTCCTCTAACCTGGCATCTCATAAATCTCTTCACGCTCCACACATACACTCAGTCAGCACATGGCACATGAGTGTCCTCACTCAGCAGCCATCTTGTTTTCTCTTTGTTCAAAGCCTCAAGGCCACAGCAGCCATTTTGATACACCCATACACAAACCACTGTATAAAGTACACTGTAGTTAGATAGTATGTTTTTACTTTTATCCTTGTTAATAAATGTCTTTTAAACATACCTGTTGTCTGTTTAATGTTGCACAAGAGTGAATACTGCCAACCTCTACACTGTCAAGAACTCCATATTCCTTTAACCTTAACTCGTCGTTAATGTGATCATTTTGGTTATAGTAGTTGAGTTAATTATTAATCAGAGTGCCAAATAGACATTTAAGAAAATATTATGAGGCTGATTTGATTCATTGGTAAATCGTTTACCTTCACAGAAGGGTGGTGCCCCAAGGTGATCTAGTAATTCAGATCCAATCATTTTGAATACTAAATAATTATTTTTGATAATTATTATTTGTGATAACTAAACCCCAGCATTTAGTGCCTTAGTACATAGGCTCAACAACATGTTAATGTTTAACTCACTTTTTCTTTTCAACAGTTCAGGAGCAAACAAATGACAATAGTTCCAGTGTGTGTGAATATTTGTTTTTCCATCTCACTTTGGTGTTGATGAATATCATTATGTTTCTTTTGCTGCTTTTGGACTCTGAAAATAGACTCTTAGAGGCTGCTGAGAACTAAACAATGAGGTACATGCAACTAAAAGACCAGAAAGTTAATGGAACTGTAGGATAAGGGTTTGTGGAATAGGTTCATCACTACAAGTCAAACAGCCCTATAGTCACACCTCTTGGGAAAAAAATAACATTTTAAGATTGTTTCTCTCTTCTTTTCAACCCTCATTTATTTTTCCAAACTTTGTAGAGGTTTAACTTTCAAAACTTTTTCAAAACTCTGGCTTGTAAGTGGAAATTCTTTTAGTCAAGTTCCTTTTTTAAGTTGTTACCACGAGCTCAGTAGTTCTATGTGAAAGCACAATAAATTACTCAGTCCGCAGTACTCCATTAGCAAGTGAAAACATTTTTCAATTATATTTTGAATATGGCTGAATCTGGTGGGTTTTGTTTCTGAAATACACACAAATCCCAAAATTTTAAGTTTATTATCATAGAAACAACCAAAAGTAACAATGCGCAGTTTTGAATGTATTCTCTCTGTGGCATCACAGCATCAAAGTATGTTAAAACAGCTTCACACACACAAAGTATGGCTGAATTACAGCACGTTTAATGCAACTTCCTGTTTCATGGCGCATCATGAAACTTTGAGGAGCCAGAACACCTAACTAAGTCAATCTGATAAGGCATCAAGCCTGAGGGCAAACCCTACCAAAAAACTCTTTTTGACAGTTTTATCAAACTACCAGACTTCCAGTTGGGTTTAGAATACGGCTCCAATTGACTTTCTTGTTCGTCCTGGGACGTTACATATACGTGACATATTTCCAGATTTTTAGACGCAACAGGCTTCAGGGGCTGGTCTGAAGATGGTGCTACAGCTCAAGGCCCTTATACATTAAATATTTTGGGTGAATGAAGGCGTTTGCAAATTTTCAAGACTTCTCATACATTTATACACAAACAAAGCAGAGGCAAGAAGTGGAAAGTATGAAAACAATAGAGTACTTGCAACTCCTGTTGCATGGCCCTGTTGTGCCCATGCTACTTCACTGCTCAGGCCCTAATTAGCTAAAAAACTAAACAATAAATCACTGTTAACAGGAGAAACTTTCACCAATATGAGGAAACTATTCAATAAAAATAAAATCTCAGTGATGGAAACAAGGAAAGAACAAAATCTTAAAAAAAGGGTCGCTTACTTACAGAGCATCAAGCAGAGCGATCCAGTCACCATTGTGCACCAGTACATTCTACCTTCAACGTGTAGTCTACCACATCCTGGCCTTTGAGGCAGGAAATCACAAGCTACTGCAGAACAGCTCGAGCTCTCTGCCGTTTGTTTCTTTGCTGAAAGCCACAAGTGCAGCAGGAGGCTGCACTAGTGCCTCACACCAGCACAGCGAAATCATCTTCACATCCGTCCTCACTCTGAGAAAACAACCAATTTACTTTACATTTCAACGTTTGTCATCATTGAGCACGGTCACATTTTTTCACACCATTCAGTGACTATCAACAACCCAGAAATGAACCTAGCGCTTTTCTGCAGCAATCAAAGCAAACAATGAAGCCTAACAGAACCATTATGGTCCTACGATTCACCCCGTTGAGCCAAACAACCATTACAGCCCCAACACAAGACTGTTACACTTCAACTTCTTTTAATTTGCCCCATTCATCTGCAGACTGAACCCCGACCCAAATACTTTATATAATACTACAAATTACCAGCCATCCTTACCTGTAGCGAGCTCCTCAGCTAGCATGTTTCCTCCTTACCCACAGCCATTGTCTTGCTCTCTCTGCTACCATTGACATAGCGCAGTACTCTGGCTTTTGTCGCTTTGCCACGTTCGCCCATCTCGTTTAGGAGAGCAATGGTGGATCTCGCCACAAATCTACAGCAACCTCCACCGGCCGCACACGGGCACTTCAGCCATTCTGCTCTGCATCTGCTGCCATCTCTGCATATTTAGCTCTCTTGTGCTCGTTAGCTTCCTCAATTCTATCTTCCCACGGGACAGTGAGTTAGATGACATAGACTACTTTCTCTGGCCCAAACCACAACAGCAGATCTGGCCGTGGCCGGGTGCTAACTGTCTGGATTGGAGTAACTAGCTGCTCGTTTAAGTCGGCCCTCATCTCCCAGGCTCCTCACACTCTCATCTGCCCTGCATTATCCCTGACGCTCATTAGTCTAGCCTTGTCCCCCTCCTGTACAAACTTGAAAGCCATGTAATTTCCTTTGGTTTTCCACAATTGCAGCTGCTAAACATTTCAATACCTGATTGTGACGCCAGGTGTAACGTCCTTGGGAGAGACTAACCATACAACCTGTCAGAATATGACTAAGCGTGCAGACACAAGTGCACAGTGGACAGGCAGCATCCTCACCTACCCACTGGTTCAGGTTCTGGGGAGTTGGCAGCACATCATAAGTAGCCCCTAACATAAATCTAATCCTGCTAGCCTCCATGCTCCAAAGCTCTCTCCACTTAACCTTCCTCTTCTCAACACTCTCCCAGTTCACCCATTGACCCTGCTTAGCCTGCGACACTGCCTTCGAGCATCTAACTGCTTCCTCTTGCCTCTGTACCTCTTCCACTATCATCTTTCTCCTTTCTACTGCTGACCTCCACAGAGGTTTCCCTGCACACAGTCCTAGGCCTCCAAGCCCTTGCTGTACATGGCCTATGATATCTCTATGCCTGAGGGCTGCCTGTGCTTGCTGCACTGCCTCTTTTGCCTTCCACTTCCTCCCTGTTTTCACAGTAGGCGCTACGCTCCTAACCACTGGATCCTTTGACTGAGTCAGAATCATTTCCAGTCTAACTTTAGCACACTAAAACTCTTACACTTAATCCTAAACTGCTAGACTAGATTTAGGATTATATGGTACAATAGCATGCAGAGTAAGGTATGAAATAGGTCCTGGTATTAATCTGGAAGAAATTCCAAATCCAAATAAAAGTCACTCTTCACACATAAATAGATCAAAACAAATAGAATAAACTAACAGGTAGTGTGAGCTGAGATTAGTTTTAATGGGCGATTCAGAGTCATTGTCTCAGTTGTATTTGGACTCAATTCTCTTCCAGACCAGTACCAGGATTTCAACACTAGATGTCACCATTTGATTTCTGTGTGAGTCTTTTCAGACGCAGCTAATGAGCTCAGTATGTATGAACGCAGTGAAATTCAGATTCTCATTGCTGAATCGTTGTCGTTCATACACAACTAAAATAGTATCTTACTGTTCTCACCTTTAATGTCCATCGTTTTATTCAAAGCTGGTGTTGTTTGGAGACTTGAGTGGTGTTTGTGTTGTTCTGGCAATAAAGTGTACCTAATGAACTGGCAGGTGAGTGGTGTTTCATGTCAAAAATAAAACTTGTGTCTACTTTTGTCAGGCAGTACTGTAACCTCAGAGGATCAGTGGTGAGCTCCATCATGGTGCGGGAAACCCGCCCGCTCTGCACTCCTATTTTTTTAAGTTTACATGTGATTTATACATGGATTACATGTATTTATGTTGGACACAAGACAAGTTGTGTCTATTTGTTAGTTTTTGTAGTGGTTCTTGGAGTCTTTTGTGTCTCGTTGATGTCATTTTTGCTCAGGGTTTGTGTTGTGATGATGTTGCTTTGCATCTCTTTGTAGTTCTATTGTGCTACATTGGAGTGATTTTCCAACGTTTCACACCTCTGCTGACATTGCTAGATGCTACTGTATTTTGTGTCTTTGTTGTGCATCTTCAGTACTTTGAAGTTGTTCTGCCATGTTCTCAAATTTCTCGACACTTTGTAGTGTTTTTTTTTTCTCTGCGGAGTGCATCTTGAATCATGCATTGGATCTGAAGACATTCATGATCTCCACCTTAAGTCATAAAGCCTGTTGTTAGAAACTGCTGTAACGTTGCACAGAAAGATAAACAGTATAATCCTGTAAATATTAGTCAGGGAGACAAAACCTTACAGTGTTTCACAGTATCGACAGCTCAAAGCAAAGAGAACAGCAGTTTAACGTCTGAAGTCAGTTGAATTTCAACAATTCAACAAATTCAGACCTCCCTTTTGCACTTCACGGTCACACACCAGCATACACCTGAGAATCAGCTCTGCCACACTAAAGTGAAAGTGTTTGTGCTTGTTGAATGTGAAACTTGTCCAACAAGTTTTTTTTTGTTGCCTCTCGGATCGCAACCGATATCTTTGCTTTACAAGTTCCTCCCTTTGGGCTGGGTTTTACCATAAATTCTGCCCCTTATGTAGTTTTATCAGTGTTTATTTGCAGTTTTCTATATATGGCATAAAAAAACAACAGTCCCTCACCACCTGTCTTTAGACTTAGGTAAACTTTATAGATCCACAAGGGAAATTGCTTGGTTACAGTAGTTGCACATAAAAAACACAAGTATATACGTAAAATAAATAATAAGTAATATAAGTAAAATTTAGTGAAATAAAATAGTATAAGCAATAAATGTACATAATTAGCATATGCACAAATGTCCAAGAAATAGGGATGGAATAATATATATTATATCTGTGAAGGTTCTCAGTCATCCAGGTCATGGTATATCCAAAAATAAATAAATAAATAAATAAATAAAAGGTTCAAAAAGGGCAAATGGACTTGTAGAGTTCTTTTGAGAAGACATCCGAGTAGCTTCTTCAGTTCTAGGGGACTGGTGGGAAGTCTGAGGTTGAATAGGAGCTCCTACTGGAACTTGTTTGCTATGCTAATAACTGGTGGTGAAAACGTTTTCTCAAAAAAGCTCTACACGTCCAGTTGCCCTTTTGAACCTTTTTTTGGAAATATATATTATATACATAGGAATGATGCATTAACATGAATAACATGGAGTTATCTGTTACAGAAAGGTGAGTTGTTGAACAGCTGCATAGAGTAGCGTCTGAATGACGTCCTGTAGCGTTCACTGTGGGAGTGGAGCTGGATCAATGTGTTGGAGAATGACCTCCAATGTCCCTCTATAGTCTGGTGTGGTGGCTGAGATGGATTGTCCACGATGGACAGCAGGTTGTCCAGTGTCCTCCTGTCCCTGACTGAGACAAACATCTCCAACTCACTGGTAAAAACATGTCCTGCCTTTTGGATCAATTTTGTCCATCCTTCTTATGTCCTTTCTTCTGGTGCTACTCCCCCAACAAACCACAGCAAAGTACAGACTGGTAGGAAGTTTATATATTTAAAGACCTGAGATTCCTCAGGAAATGGAGTCTACTAAGGACCTTCTTGTCCACAGCAGTGGTGCTCACTGCTGTTCATGTGGACTCCCAGGTACTTCTAGTGGTCCACTACTTCCATTACCTCCAGGTCCTGGATAGTGATGGGCTCCTCTGGTGTCCTCTTCCTCCTGAAGTCAATGACCAGCTCCTTGGTCTTGTCCACATTCAGGAGTAGGTGGTTTGCCTGGGACCACTCCACAAAGTCTCCAATCAGTGTCCTTTACTTGTCCATCTCTAATACACCCAACCACTGCAGAGTCATCAGAGTGTCAGGACCCAGAGCTGGACTGGAGATCAGAAGCGTAAAGAGTGAACCTCCTCTTGAGCAAGGGATCAGAACCGATGCTTGTGGAAAGGTGTCACACTTTGCAGACTAGTGGGACAAGTGAAAGATTGCAACGACCATTAGACTTGGACTTTATTGATCCACAAGGGAAATTGCTTCTACACAGTAGCTTAGTTGCACATAAAAAACTCTCTTTACAGGTGTAAGATAGTTAAAAATAAAATAAAATAAGAGAGTACAACAATTGCATAAAAGAACAAGAAATAGAGACAGACGTAAATACACACTATGTACACAGGAAGGATAAATAAGGCTGGTGTTTTTTACGTCTGTGCACAAATGATTTGATCTGAACATTTATGACAAAATCTAACTTACCAGTCGGACACTTCTGCTTAAAAAGACATCCACATCCTGCACCACCCAGGACGAGTACCAAGAAAGCCAGAGCAGCAATCGCTCCTTTGTGGCACGTACCGCCTAATGATCAAACAACCCCACGGATTAGATGGAGCATCAGGCGAGCAACAACGTACAGGAAGAGTCACTTCTGTTCAGTTAGAACATTTTCACCTGCGACAGACCACGTTACCACATTTAATACAGCTTTACAGCAAGGACATGGGGTCAGAATTTATATTCTTGTCGACTGACCAGTGCTGTAAATGCACCTATATTTGTGTGTAACGTGTATGATTCAAAACATCAGTGATAAAGGAAAATAGCATGCATGTCAAAGAATGATCAATGACTTCTAAGGATCTTGTCTCACCTTTAATGTCCTCCTCTTCATTCAAAGTTGGTGTTGATCTGGGTCTTAAGGGTGGAAGTGGTCTCTGTGTCCCACTGGTTTTAACAGCCGTAGGTCCTGAAGGTATATAAAAGAGAAAAAGTCAGACCTGAGACGAGACAGTCTCTGATTCAAATCTCAACAAGGAATGTGTGGGTGGCAGTGAATGAGCAGCGTGTTCCCTCCCTCATCAACTATGGCTAAAGGATTTGTGTGTCATGACGTGAGGAATGTGGTACAGTATGCAAAAATAAAAACTCACCAACAATAAGCCGGATACTCGTTGCCCTTTTTGGGCTCTGCAACAGAGGAAGGAAACATCTGTACCATCCTTGGTCAAAGACATTCACATTTAGGATCTTGAGCGACACGTTGCCGTCTCTCAGACCATCTTTGAAAAGCTCCGTCCTCCCGGCGTACGACGACATTTTCATGTCCTCCACGTCATGTCGGTCGTGGTAACGGTGCACATACTTGTCCCGGCTCAGTGGATGTCCTGGGTCAGGAGGGAGGTCAGGCCTCCACCATTCTACTGTCAGCTCCTCCTCATCGACCGGAGGCTTCACGTGGCACGGCAGGATGGCGTCCTCACCCAGAGCCACCACGACTGGACGAGGCCAACCAATCACCTGAGAATCCCCTGAAACATTGAGAGAAGAGCACGATGAATAACAGTTTGGATAAAGCGGTTTCATATCCAGTACGGCTTCAAAAGTCGTTCTGCAGGATAAACTAGTTGGTCTCACGTTGTCAGTGACATAAATATTTCTGAGGGACGGTGATTCTTCGTTTGTTTGGTTTGTGTTTTATGTGCATGCATAGTGTGTGTGTAGTGTAATAGGCTGCTATATCTATTGATATTAACTGAAGTGTAAACTAACTATAAAGTATGCGTAAACTATGTTGCACAGCCCTGTATTATGAAGAAAAAGAAGACATGCACATGTTGACTAGACTTTCTGATTATTTATAGAGTTTTCAGTGCAGTATTCTCAGAACTGTACATATTTGTTCAAGTATTTCATGGCTTAAGCATAAGAACATCGTAGATAGAAATGGGAGGAGCAGAATTTAAATGCCTGCACTTGGATTCGAGCAAGAGGAGCCACTGCTCAGTACTGAATGCAGTCAAAGTAGACATGCTTTGTGTAAGGTGTAGTAGGGCATCTAAACATTAGCCCTATCTGGTAGTGCAAAAATGCAAAAATGTATAAACACAGAAGAATCTGTTTATGTCATCATATAAGCATCCAGTTATTTTTATTTTTCATTTGCATACTTAATGTTTAATGTAGCTATTTATTGTTATTTTCAATTATGGCACTTTGGGTCCACCACAGACTACCAACCGTGTTCCTCATAGAAAGCTATGAAAAGCTAACAGCTGTCATGACACTCTACATTAATGCAGAATTTACAATATACAATATATTTTTGTAATGAAAATACATTTTATAATTTATAATTAATCCATAATTTTTGCGAAGAAAAACTCTTCAAAAGTTTTTTTGAAACTCCAAAGATTTTCTAATACATTGATCGCTCGCTTTATAAATGCTGATGAATTACATTTTGGAGCTCAGGAGACAATTTTAATTTATTGACCAATTTGTGTGATGTGGCGATTCCAATGAAATTCAGTGGGTTGGAGCGATGGGGCGGTTGCAAGTTACCACAAATATCTATAACCATTTGTTTTGCGAAAACCTTCTTTAAAAGTGCTCTGATACTGAAATTCTACTAAATTAATTGGTATTAAATCGGAATTGAATGATAATACACATGTAAAATGTATTTATTTATTTATTTGATAGGGACAGTGCACATTAATGAACATCTATTCAGACATTCAGACAGCGATAGACGCAAATATGCCGGATTATAGCAACAATGCTAATTAGCATCCACAGTCTCTAGGCAGGCATCACAAAAACATGATACACAGGTACAGGACAATAGATGATATTAAAAGCACATCACAGTACATTACGAAGATAAAAGTCAGTGGTTAAAAGACTGGTTTGATTTCAACCACTGCTTGAGGTGAGTTTTGAAGGTTTGTAAAGTAGGGCACTCTCTGATGGAGAGAGGAAGACTGTTCCAGATCTTACTGTCCTTTACAGAAAGACCATTTTGTCCAAAGGCTGTTTTTCTGTGTGGGATTTCACAGTCCACTCTAGAAGAGGCCCTGGTCCTGAGACCACTGTGAGACTTTTTTTCAGAAAGTCAGACATGGGAGGTAGCTCAAGTCCATGTAACACCTTCAAACAAGCTAATTTAAGATTTTTAATATGATGACGTGAAATGACATTGTTTTTCTATCAAACACCTTTAAAGATTTTTTATAGAGTGATTCAATGATTTTGCATACATTTACACCTGCCAGCGACCAACATACAATATTCAATGTGTGACAGGATCATTGAGTGTAAAAACATTCCAGCAGCACCAACTGTTATGAAAGGTCATATTTGTTTAAAATTTTTCAAGTTGAATTTCACTGTATTGATTCTTTTAATGTTGCATAGTGTGCAATCAAGTGTCACTCCAAGGGACTCCAAGGATTGTTCTCAGTTTTAGTTTTGGCACTTTGGGACCACCACAGCTAAACACCACCACTCGTGTTACTTAAACCTCAACCCAAACACATGGTTCTCACATTGTTAGATGTCATATGACTTATAAACAGATCATGCCTGGACAAGGTTAGACATAGAAAGCATAAAACGCTGACAGCTGCCACGACGCTCATTAATAAAGTACTTGCCTGAGTTTATTGCGTTTTTAAAGTAATTCATTAATAATTTTTTTTGATCAATATCAGTTTTCATACAGCAAAGAATAAATGCCAGTAATGAATTCGGCGTACTTTATTTTTCTTCACATGTAAGAAAATAAGATTAAGACTCAAGTGTTTAACTTTCATATAACACTGGCGTTACTACAATACGCATATTTTTAATATATCTTTACATTTTATAATATATAGTTTCTTTTCACCTTGAACGGGTATCCAAGTGACGGAGGCCAAGAAGACGGTAAATGTCCAGAGTGGAAAAGAGTAAACAGCCTCTTTAAACTCCGATCTAGACAGAGTCATGATCATAGCAGAACTCTTCCGTGTGGAGCCGAACAGCGAATGAATGAATGCGTCATGTACGCACAGGGTTTTAACCGTATATACAGTCAATGGTTTTAACTTCGTCCTACGTCTTACGTATTTGCGTAAGCGCGTAGGCGTGTCGTTTCCTTGGTATCGATTTATTTTTTTTTTTTCCATTACAGTCGTAAATTCTTCCTACAAATAAACCAGTTGCACGTGATACGTCACAATCAGTTAATCTGTGAACGTAATAAAGAATTTAGATTTAATCTGGACTAACTGAGAACCCAAGTATGTTTAATTTAAAAACAAGATAAAACAGAGAAGAGCATTAACTGCTGTTTTATTTTTAATTTTAACTCTAAAATAAACAAATAAAACACGGTGTGGAGGTCAGTGGAGGCGGCAGGAGGAGAGGAGTGGATGTTTGTCTGAGATTATTTTGGTATCATCCGTGGGAGCCAATTCCGTAATGTGATGATCACATGAGGATTACTCTCAGGGATTCATCAGCATGAAACCACAGGTAACTCATGATCTCATTCTGACCCCCAGGATCATGATCACCTGACTAAGACTGTGTACATCTTCTTTTTAAGATAAGATAATATGAGATAAAATAAGACAAACCTTTATTCATACCACAGGGGGGAAATTTGCTGCCAAAACAGCCCTGACCTGTTGAGGCATTGGCTATTTATCACCAAGTGTGACTGTTGCCTGCTGCAGTTTCAACCAATAGACATAGACACAGCATCGACTGTGGAGGGACGTGCCTAAAGCGCTGCCATCTTGGTACAGGGCTAGCAGAGGCAGCAGTGCATGCATATGGTTGCTGCCATAGACTGTACACATGGACGCCTCATTGAGCGGGTTGTATGGAGCAAGGAAGCTGTCAGAATGTTCGTGTGCAAAAAATAGATATGCGTGCATATTTTTTGAAGCTGAGAATGAAATAAATATTTGTAAACTCTTGAATGAGTTCAATCGTACATAATATCTGGTGTGTATTTTATTCGTCAGAATACGAATAGAAATGTTTTGACACGAATTACAAACACAAAATACAACTTCACGATTCAAAGTCAAAGTCATTTTATTTCGTCTCCCCAGGGAGGAAACAAACACATACAAATAAACTTATTTGTTCCAGTAACATAATCATTTTTGTAGTGCTCTCACATGTTTGGTTTCACTTCCTGGGAATCCCGCCCACGCATTCCTATTGGTCACCATTGTTCTCAATGACTGAGTTTCTATTTTTAACTTTACATGGATTACGTAAGTACTTCATGTTGCGGGCGATCTTTGAACTCATTTTATTACTTTCAATGCCGGTATTTATGTTGACAAGACTTTTATGGTGATTTAAACTAACATACTCATACCACATAATGTAAAAACAGACTTTTTGGAGCCAGATCTGAAAATATTTGGGTGAAATACTGAGTATTTTTGACGGAGACACGGCCACAGTTACAGTATTCCACCAAAAATAAGGATTAAATATCACGGAAAAACAAACAGGAGCATGTGTTTATTCCAAGCTGCAAAAACCTTGTCTGGCTGTCTATAATTTAATTTAATATTTTTTTCATCATTATGTCTGTGAAGGTTCTCAGTCATCCAGGTCATCGTATATCAAAAAAAGCCAGTAAAAGTACAACTGCAGCATTCTGTGCCAATAAAGTTGATTTAACAACTTGAAATACAATACAGTTTTTATTTTATTTTTGTCTGTCCTCCACAGATGAGGAGGAGGCTGCATCGACCTTCTACTCCACAATCCAGCTGGGCGCCACCTGACAGGAAGCAGAGTAGGAAAGTTTGTAATATATTTAAGCAGGAAAGAAAAGTCCAAGGTCCCCCCTTTTTATTTTTTTTTGTTAAATGGCAAACAGAACTAAACTCAATCTTCTCGTTTAAGGCCTTGCGTGTCTCTTTGAGGTCCGTTTTCATTTGTTTTGTCCTTTCTGAAGACGTTTTGTGTCTTTGTAGTAAAGGTTTGACTTGTTTCTGTTAATGAATTAAACTCTGGATTAAACTTTTGGGTACAGATTTGTTTTGTGGTGCTGTTTTTCGTCTCTGTCTTTGTGGTGGCGTTTTGTTTCTTTATCCCTGTGGGGAAATTTAGGTTTTGTAGCCCTTTTGTGTATCTTAGTTGTGTGTTTTCATTGCTTTGAAGTTGTTTTGTGATGTCCATTTGTGTCCATTTCTTTGTAGTGGGGTTTTGTCTCATTAAAGTTGTGTTATTTTTTTGTTTAAGGTTTGTATTGTGACGTTGCTTTGCACCTCTTTGTAGTTATACTGTACTACACTGTTGAAATAAATAAATTCTCCAACTGTTTCAGAGGCAAGCTACCAAACACCAACCAAAGAGTGGAGCTGGATTATTGATATACTGTATAGATCTTATTAATCTTTGAATATATGGAATGAAACTTTGAATAAATTGAACGCATTGCATTGGTCTATGAATGTGTCTATGAATCTAAGCAATATATAAAGAGCTTCTCTTTCAGTTCTTATAGATGGATGGATGGATGGATGGATGGATGGATGGATGGATGGATGGATGGATGGATGGATGGATGGATGGATGGATGGATGGATGGATGGATGGATAGATAGATAGATAGATAGATAGATAGATAGATAGATAGATAGATAGATAGATAGATAGATAGATAGATAGATAGATTTTAGAGGTTTGGATTCTGTTAATAATAAAAAAACATGATCACTTTGAAGTTGCGTTTTAAAATTAAAATACACCATTTATGCATCTCCCTGGTGGAAGGGAGGACCCAAATGCAAGACATTAAGTGAAGGCAGGAGTAGACAACAAAATCACTTCAATAACAAAATGCTCCCTGAACCCCTCTTTGACAATCTGAGCCCCATGAATCCTGACATTGTCATCTTGGAATATGATCCATTGATGGAATAAGCTGCTCATTCAGTATATTCAGGTAGTCAGCTAATGAACCTAGACCCAGATCATAGCACTGCCCCATAGCACAGGCTTGTACAGTAGACACTAGGCATGATGGCTGCATCACTTCATCTGCCTCTCTTCTTACCCTGATGCCCCCATCACTCTGGAACAGGGGAAATCTGGACTCATCAGACCACATGACATTCTTCCATTGCTCCAGAGTCCAATCTTTATGCTCCCTAGCAAACTGAAGCCTTTATTTCCAGTTATCCTCACTGATTAGTGGTTTTCTTAAGGCTACACAGCTGTTCAGTCCCAATCCCTTGAGTTCTCTTCACATTGTACGTGTGGAAATGTTCTTACTTTCACTTTTAAACATAGCCCTGAGTTCTACTGGTGGTTTTCTTCCATTTGATTTCACCAAACGTTTAAGCGATCACCAATCACGATCAGTCTGGATTTTTTTCCGACAACATTTCGTCCTCAAAGACGATGGTTCTCCACTCTCCTTCCAGTTTTTAATAATGCGTTGGACAGTTCTTAACCCAGTTTTAGTAGTTTCTTCAATCTCCTTAGATGTTTCTCTGCTTGATGCATGACAATGATTTGACCCTTCTCAAACAGACTAACATCTTCTGTGTCTTTAGCTGGTTGTTCCAGCTTAAAGATAATCACCCATGCTGTTATTATCCAATAAATTTAATGCAGGTGAAGATGTTTTTTTTTTTGGTCAGGCAGTGTATATTAAGACACATTGTGCCCACGATGCACAAATCATGGAATGTCTAATTGTACTTAGTCAATTTCAGCTGTTGAGTTTATCTTAAAGATTAAAGATACTGTTAGTTTATAGAGCTAATGACTTATCACACACAGCCAGAAAACTCTGTGGTGATTCTTCCTCAGGGTATTTGCACCTGTAGAAGCCTTCATCAGACTTGGACACTGCTGGAATTATCATTTTTCCTTCAGGCTGAGTTTGAGTAAAATCATAATTTTTGTAGAATGAAGCAGTGAAATCTGGCTGAGACGTCTCTTGTAGAGTAGCATCAGCATACATTCCTGGTGCCTTGAACTTATCATTAGACATTTAAAACTCAAAGTTCTTCTGCTCAGAACATCAGGTAGTGTCTGGTATATGTGTCCTACTGCCTTATAGTCACAAAATTAAGTAGATATCGCCCCCTACTGGGGATAAACGGAAATCTTATCAGCAGGTGTCAGACAAGACATCTGTCTGTTCAGGAAGTGAAAGGTAATACAGTCTGGTGTCTGAACAGTCCGGGTTCAGACTCAGGAAAGAGAACGCATCGTGTAAACGAAGCTGTCATTGATTTTCCAACAATATCCCAAAGTCTGCTGGAAGATTATGGAAAACAAAAAGAAAGCTCTGCTGTTAATTCTGACTGTGTTATTAATTTACTACGGTAAGACTCTTTGTTTGAACTGACACTGTTTAATTTACAAATTAGTTTAGTAGCCTATTTGCTTCTAGAAATTGGTGAATTATTATTATTATGTCAGTTTAAAGACGCTAAGGCTACGGGCCAATTGGAAAGAAATCACATGAACTGTTGGTTTTTAGAGTTATTTGAAAGTGAAAGCATTCTGTTTCAAGACATTAACTTTAGCAGTTTAATAAATATAGGTATTATTTGTCTATGTTTTTATCTGAAATGTGAGTAAGTTATGTTATAAACTTTTTTAACAGTCTCTGGTTGTAACAAGGGATGCAGCCAGCCAAGTGAGTATGTTCTTCCTTTGATGGTTAGTGACACAAATATCCATTTTTTATGCTGTCTATAGATGTGCAGTACACCATGAGGATGGTTTTGCTTTTATATAGCGCTTTTCTACCTATTGGTACTCAGAGCGCTTTACAGTCAGAGACACATCTACCCATTCACTCACACAAGCACGCACACATTCACACACCAGTGCCACTCACTGGGAGCAACTGGGGTTTCAGTGTCTTGCTCAAGACACATAAGTAGAAAGAATAAGACTTTTGAAGGATTTTTGAATGAAATGTGATCCGTTTTAGAAAATATGTACACACATATATATTAAATGTATATTAAAATAGTTTTTTAGAAATAGAAGCACGTCAGACACGTTAAAACAAGAAACATGTATTTGGGAAAAACAATGGGTTGAACAAATAATTAATGCTGTATATTATAGTTTAGATGAATTTCATGCTTTTTTATGTTACCTTCATGAAGATCTACTTTTCTGCTCTGTATGTTAATGCCAGTTGTGTTCTTTATTACAGAGCCACAAGATAAATCTCCCTGTCTTGTTTCTTCGAAGTATTTTAAGGAGTCTGGGCCAGTAAACGCACTGGTTGGAACAAACGCCACTCTCCGTTGTCAAACAACTTTAAGCATCAATGTGGATGATGTTATCGTGTCATGGCAGAAAGATGGCATAGACATTTACAATTTTAGGGAAGTGTTGCTCTGCAGACAAGACAATATCATCCCCCCCTCTGAAAAACAACTGGAACAAGGAGACGCATCGATCGTTCTCTCTGCAGTGGAAAAGTCTGATGAGGGAGAGTACTGTTGCTGTTTTCACCAGACTGAACCCCCCCAAAAAAGAAAATGCATTAACATGACTCTTGGTCAGGACTTTAAACACCACTTATTAACATAACATTATGCTCCATTTTGAAATATGCTGCTACAGTGACTGAATTCTGAGTCTTTTTAATTTTCTCTTACAGTTGTGGAAGAAAACACCAAAACTAGTTCAGGTCAGATCAGTGGCCACTGATTAAACATCTGAACATTTTATCTTAAATTATTATTATTATTATTATTATTATTATTATTGTTATTATTATTATTGTGTCTATTCAATGTTTCCAAGTAAATGTGATGCTCTTTGTGCAAATCTCAGACACAAATCTACAGCGAGATCAACCAACTGCAGAGCCAGCCCATAACACTACCAGGTTTGGTAAGTTGTCTAGAAAAAAAAAATAGAATACTTACAATTATTAACTGCATTGTATTTGTTGTTTGGAGAACAGAATGATTTAAGTTTCAAGTTCTTAAATGATTTACAGTTTTATGATTCCGGCTCCACTCACACTCCACTCGTTTTCGAAAGAACTGGGAGTTAGGTTGAAAGAATAGAATAAAACAGAATAGAATAGAATAGAAGAATGAAATGGCTTTGTTGTTGTTGTATAAGTACAATGAAATTAAGGTCCCCCTTAGGTGCTGCAGAAGTACTGGAATAAAAATAAAAATAGATATAAAAGTAAAGAAAATGTACAAAGTACAGTTTGTACAACACTAAAACATGACATAACAATCCCATTCACACATAATAAGAGGGCGACCGGCGGAGACTTCACACTGAGCTACAAAACATTTTACTATTGAAGGAGTAGAAGACAAAGGAAATGAAAGGTTCAGTGGGAGTTAATCCACCTTTATATACACTTGATGGTTTAGCAGATGAGACCAGATGGCACATACAAAAAGGAAGCATTAGTAAAGAGTGGATGAGGTTTTGACATAAAATGATTCAAAATAGTTCAATAAAATTTAAATTTAACAAATGGAAGCTTGTCAGCTGTTAATATCTGCTCTGTAGCTTGTTTCATCTCCCTGGACTCAACTCAGTATCTCTCACATTGTTCCAGGTCCTATGATTGGTGGGATAATAAGTGGTGTTCTTGTTCTTGTTCTTGTTGCAGTACTTTACTGGAAACGTGAAGAAGGTAAGCCATTTCTTCTTCCACTCATGTTGACATTAAACATAATGTACAGTATGTGAAACATCCATCCACAGCAACCTGATCATTCAGCTCAGTTTCCTCAGTTACATTCATGATGGTGTTAATGTTTGGTTGGATGTAGGAAGGTGGACATAATAAAGCTTTGCTGTTTTCAGTGTAGTTAGTCAGCTCTTAGCAGCTCTTCAGTTTGATCAAAGTCTGTGTGAAACATAAAATCAGATCCCTCACAGAAAGATGGAGAACAAAGCCATTCACTGACTGACTTCATCATAGTAGACATCAACTATCGTCAACAGTGACAGTAAAAGACTGACTGTCCTAGTAGTGATGATCTCCCTTGTTTGCATCCAGTTCTGACCATCAGTCTTTTGGATTCTTTCTTTTCTCAGTCAAGAGATGCTGTTTAAGATACCAGAGGCGAGGCAGTAGCTCTAATGCAGATGCAAGTCAGGAGATCATTCCTGAGGCAATAACCCTACGAGTGGATCCTAGCAGCAACCCAGACATCAGACATCGAGAGCTGTCCCGTTATCACCGTGAGTGTTTTGTAGTTTGAAACAGTGGAAGCAAGGCTGCCTCCAGTCTTACCAGGCAGCACACACCAAGCTGCTGCCTTTCACTATCCACATACCACTGTGGATGTAGTAAGATATGACAATGATTCCAACATTTCCCTCTTTTGAAAATGATAAGCAGTTACCCAAAAGAGGAATGTTTTCACTGTGCTCAACGATGTGAAATTCATGATTAAATCACCCATTTTAGCTTCACTCCGCTGGCTGCCCGTCCATTTTAGGATCCATTTTAAAATTATTTTATTTGCTTTTAAAGCCTTGAATGGCCTTACCTCTCTGACCTGCTGCAACCCTACACTCCTAGCTGATCTCTCAGGTCAGCTGACTACTGCTTCATATTTTATTGTGTTTCTACTGTTTACCTACTGTTGGGGGAAAAAAACAATCCGAGTCTAGTTCCAAGTTTGCTGAAGTGGTGGAGGTTTATTGGAGTTCCAGGTCATGGTGAGCCTACCGACACAGAGTGGGTCTGAGACCAGAGACTGACCGAGAATGTAAGGCCAGAGCGCAGATATACCCTGTCCCCAGGTGAGGTTGCAGACAGTTCCTGATTAGATCGTATAGTGGATGTATATTCGTCAGCTGAGGGCAACTTCACGCAGGAGGGGGAACTCAGTAGGGGGCAGGGGTGGCTCCCAGACATGATCAGAACAAAGGGCAAAAGGACAAAGGAGTGGCACTCAGGTAGCATGATCAAGGCTCTGATCAGCAGGGGAGAGGAGATGGGGAAGGTAACATAATCAGGAAGTTGTGATCGGCAGGGGAGCAGAGACAGGAGAGATCAACATATAGTTGGAATTGCCCCAGACGTGTCAATTCCAATGTCTCTTCAAAATTAACTTCTTCAATCCACCCTTTTTTTTTTTTTTTCTTCAAATAGCAAACAAAAAAAACGACCAGCAAAACCGAACAACATTAGTAAGATAGAGCAATGTCAGTTGTCAATTTCATACAAAAAGTCAGAACTTCTATCTTCTAGTTGTAGGTTACATTCAGTTGTGGCTGGCTACAATCAGTGATTTGCAAACATATTTGAGGCAGGTAAATAAAAGGCATGAGCAGTGCACCAAATCCAAAATCTTGTCCATGACGTTGTGTATGAATAAGTCCTTCTTCACAATGTGGGCCGGAGGGGGCAGAGTAGGGACTCACATGGCTGGTACTGCATGACCAGGACCATACACTCTGACCACCCCTTTGGTAAGTATTCATACGCTTTCATGTCACAAATCCAATACATGCCTTTTGGTAAAGGAATGGAACATAGGCTTGCTCTGGTAGCAGGATGGTAGTAATCCTCATCTGTTCCTTCACCCGTGATTTGTGGTCGTTCAGGTCATTCATCTTCTGGTGTTCAGAAAAGTCCCATTTAGTCAGATGTAATCCACTCAGGTTTAATCCTGGTATCTGGACATGCACTTCACCATCTTTTCCTGAGACTTCGCTGCCAGTGCTGCTCCTCCATCTCTCCACCATCTGTTGCCATTCTGGAGAAAAGCTTTCGTTGACCTCTGGGATTTTGGTGTCAGCTTTATCCTGGGGGGGAGGAGGTCCTTCTATTGATCCAGCAGTGACATCTTTTGGGAAACCTCCCACAAATCGCTTGAGCTCCTGCCGGTTCCAAGGCTTGTAGACCATGTCCTTTCTTATGGTCATGAGCGGGGCAAGTGTTGTTGTTGCAGGTTTCCTTTGTCCTCCCGCTTTCGTCATTATGGCCGATTCCTCTGTGGTGTTCTGGATCGGCATTCCAGCTCTTCTGTACTCCGAAAAAAGATTGTCATCGACCTTGTCGTCGCCACCATCGTCGTCGCCACCGTCGTCGTCGCCGCCGTCGTCGTCGTCGCCGCCGTCGTCGTCGTCGCCGCCGTCGCCGTCGTCGCCGCTGTCGTCGTCGTCGCTGCCGTCGTCGTCGTCGCCGTTCTTTAAGCTTTTTGAAAGGTTAAGATGCTGGACTTTGTCAGCTCTGGTCAGTGGCTCATCTACCTGGAGATCTGCTTTAGTTCTTATCTGCGTTGTGTTATCTTTATATTCTTCCAGTTGGGCCAGTAACTTTTTGTTTTGGTCAGTGAGAGAAGAAATTTGTGATCCTATATGGAGATGGCTACTCTCATCCCTCCAAAGCCTCAGAGAACGGAAATGCTTCTTCTTGTCTCTATGACAACTCAGTCTCTCTCTCAAATTCTCTAACCTGTGCTGGTCAAAAGTGCCATTTGGAGGAAATTTTAGGTGGCCATCGTCAATTGTTATCTTGGCCCATGTCGCCACAAACTTTAAACTCTCTTCACCATAATTGTCACGCATGTACTTTGCAGGACCAGTCAGCTCTCTCTCTGACCTTCCACTGACACAACCTCCCATTGTCTGTCTGTAAGATCTTAAAAAGAAACTTGAATACCGCTTGTTACTGCTCACAATCACTTTCAATCAAAGCTCTGCTCAGAATCTACAGGTCAGTTTATACAAAATGGACGACCAAATCAGCCCCATGGCTATAGGTTCAATTAGTCTCCCTGGACTAAACTCAAAGTCTTCCAAACACTGAGGACCACGTCCAAATCAGCCCCACGGCTGTAATTCCAATAAGTCCCTGTCTGGACTAAACTCAAAGTGTTCCAAACACTTTCCAGCTACTTGGAATATTTTTGACCTTCTCCTTAAAAGCAATCAGATTCTAGCATGAATGTTAAACAAACTTACAAACAAGTTACTCAGACAGACAAGGTTACCCTATCATCACTCCTACTCACAACCACACAGCAAACTTACTTAAAATCACGGATGGCGTCAACTTCTTTGGATTTCCAACTTCACAGACTTTCCAACAGCACACGGCAACACTAAATGGGTTCTCAAAAAGGTACCTCACCTTCTAGTCAACTTAGAACTCTCAATTCAATAGTATGTCTTTGGTCTGGAAGAAGGAGTCTCCGTGGAAGTATGTTGCCATCCGGGTCACGGCACCATATTGTTGAGGGAAAAAAATCAATCCGAGTCTAGTTCCAAGTTTGCTGAAGTGGTGGAGGTTTATTGGAGTTCCAGGTCATGGTGAGCCTACCGACACAGAGTGGGTCTGAGACCAGAGACTGACCGTGAATGTAAGGCCAGAGCACAGATATACCCTGTCCCCAGGTGAGGTTGCAGACAGTTCCTGATTAGATCGTATAGTGGATGTATATTCGTCAGCTGAGGGCAACTTCACGCAGGAGGGGGAACTCAGTAGGGGGCAGGGGTGGCTCCCAGACATGATCAGAACAAAGGGCAAAAGGACAAAGGAGTGGCACTCAGGTAGCATGATCAAGGCTCTGATCAGCAGGGGAGAGGAGATGGGGAAGGTAACATAATCAGGAAGTTGTGATCGGCAGAGGAGCAGAGACAGGAGAGATCAACATATAGTTGGAATTGCCCCAGACGTGTCAATTCCAATGTCTCTTCAAAATTAACTTCTTCACTACCTACCTACCTAACCTATTATAGGTGTTTTGTATAACTGTCCAAAATCTCTGTGACATCAGCTTACTGAAATATTTTACCACACTAACCACTGTCCATTTTAAATCTGTGTGCGACACTTGACTAGGATTCAGATCTGAGCTTGTACCAGTTCATTCCATGGTTTTGTTGTCAGGTCCTGCTTCAACTCTCAGACAGATGGCCTCGCACTACCTTCAAGCACTTGTTGATAACAATGCAGAATTTATAACCCTGACTGTCATTAGGATAGTTGTAGGAGTCTCACATAGGAACATGCAGGAGGTCTGAGCACCAGCATTGGACCATTTGTGCTCTCTTCTTCACATAACACTAGTTTAATACGGTTGTCAAATTTTAGCTGCTCTATAAGATTTATTTAGCGGCTCCCTGTCTTTGTTTCAAACTACACCGAACTGTACTCTGAAATATCACTTTTACTTTTTTTTTTTTTTGCCAATTTTATATTTATTACTGTGTTTTTAATAAGCACACATTATCTTTTATTCTGGGCTGCTATTTTTATGTTATTTTTATTTTACTTTATTCTCTGTAAGGACAAGCAGTTGTTTGTATTCTTTTTATCATTATTTATTCTGCTTCTGATGTCTTTTTATTTATAAATTGTACTTGGACGCAGACCTTATCATGTTACTCCTGCTATATACTATTGTTGTGTGAATGGTTGTATGTTTAGATGGTGGACTGTAGAAACTGAATTGCCCTTTGGGGATTGATAAACCTCTATTCAGCACTGAGTGTAATCACTCAATGCATCTTGTTACTGGGGTGAGGCTCAACATCTAGGCACTGTCTAGGTTAACAGGTCTGTGGAGCTACTTTAAATGAGGGCAGGTAAGCAAAAACACACTTTTTGATAAATGAGCCATTCTTGAGCTTTGGGTCATTTTTGTACTCTGGAATAGGTCTCTGCAATATGTCGTGTTTTGAAGTCAGGAGAGTCAGAGCTGTGACATGGTGTTAAAATGGTAAAATGGACCAGTGGCTTCTTTCTTTTCTTTGCCTTTGTCTTCCTGGTCGTGTGTCTTCAGTGCATAAGAGAAAACAAAAACATCTATGTAGCATCTAAGTGACTCATACTAGCTTAACTAGCCTTCTAACATGGGCCAGTTCTGTTAGCACCCAATAAAAAGTTGTGCTACAAATCAACTCGCGGTGTAGCAACAATGCAGATTAGCTATTGTTATTGGTCATAAAATATTAAAGAACTCTGCAACCTTATCTCATCAACCCAGTGTTTGTAATTACTGCCAGTGTTAGGGGCATTGGAAGGAGTGTCCTCTGTTGGAGTCTGAGGTGCATGCTCCAGCCCTGCTGTGTAATACGATAGACGAGTGGAACCAAGCCGTTGTTCTGATTTTGAGCCATTTATTACTGATGTTTTTGTGTCCATGTACAGTAATGACATATGTGCCACCACTAAGTTGTTGCATGACACATAGTGTTTTGTTGCCTGACCTGCCTCCATCTGTTAATACAGAGGAATGAGCGAAAAGCCGAAGGACTGTTTCAACCCTGTCTGCTTTGTGGGATGAGGTTTTGCCTTATTACAAGATTAAAAAAGTTGCTTGTGGCTACTCTTTTCAAGATGACCTCTGATGAAAGATGAAACTTTGTGGGGAGGCAGTATTTCAGGAGGTCCAGGGCTCCCAGATCTCTTGGCCACAGTTAAAACGCCATGTATTAAATGGTAAATGGTCTCGTTTTTCTACAGCTTTTCTATCTATTGGTACTCAAAGCACTTTATACAGTCTGGACAGTAATCATATCAGAGGACATGCTAACATTTGAGTAATTGTGTTGGGACCCCATCTCGAGAGGAGACGAAGACCCCTGATGTCCTCTTGCATGATGATCTGGCAGTAGCCTCTGTTGGTCTGTTTTGGAGTGTGTTAAGGTTACATAAGTCCCATCTGCCGTATCTGTCTCTCTCTCTCTGCTCCTCTGACCTTGACTCCACTGACTTCCACAATTCAAACGTTGACCTTTAACATGTTCACTTTGGTTTAATTTGGTAAATAATAATGTTCTCTTCTTCCAGTACACTGGTGTCTCTCTTTGTTTTCGTCTTCTTCTTCATTTTAGCTGACTCCACCCTACATATTTAAAACAGTGCTGTACTTACTATTCACTTTACTGTCTTAAAACTCAATGATTCTTGATTGTACTGTGTGCCTTTTGGGTGCTGTTATTTTTATTTATTGTTTTTTTTTTTTTTTTTTTTTTAAAAGATGATTAACATGTATTGTTATTTAAATCTATTGTTCAAGTATTTTGTTTTGTTTATGAAATTATTCTCGCTTTTGTGATACTCATGTCAATGGTGAACCGAGCCATTGTCATATAAAGATGCTAAAAGAAAACGACTAATTTCTGGAAAGTTATTTAATACAGTTTATTTGCTTTTGTTAGTTTTTAATGAAGCACAGTTACAGGATTGTGGTGTGAAAATCTTTTGGGTTTGAGTTTGTGTGAAATCTCAGAATAATATTAAAGATGTTTTAAACAAAGTCCTCTGTCTTAACTTAACATTAATCACCGTGAACGTTTTAAGCATAATCAGTATGAATTTGTGAAACAATGTTTCTGCTGAGAAAAGACGAAAGTTTTTAAAGATTTTGCTGAGTTTACCCATTTCACCGATCGTTGTGGCTCATTTAGTTGTGATCAAATTTTGTGATTAAATGCACATTGTTATGTCTGTAGACTGGAGAGGCCTAGAGAACAGGCACCTTGTGTCCAATAAACTGAACTATTACCAACTAACTATACCTACACTGGTTCCGCAGAAACTCAGCGGTAGAGATGCAACATTTTATTGTTTTATTGTCAGTTCACTTGGTTCACCAGTGTCCCAGAAAGGCTAAGTAATCAGAAATAAATAATAATAAATACCAGGTAGGGCAGCACAGTGAGGAGGTTAGCGCTGTCTCTCTGTGTTAGACTGGAGACCTGACCAGGATGAACCTCTCGCCCGATGACAGCTGGGATAGACCCCTGCCACCCTTAACAGGAATAACCAGGTATAGAAAATGAATGAATAAATTATTTCATATCAATGGTATATGTGTTTTATTATTTATATGTGATTTTTGAAAAAAAAAAAAATCCGGATTAGATGTTACAATCCCTTGTGCCAAGATCCCATGCACAACACATTTAGAGGCCATGTCCAACTGAGAAACCCTAACATACTTACAGTCAATGCATTGTTAAATATGAATTAACCAAATGCAGCTTTACCTTTAGGTAGCTCCTCCACTCGCTTCATGGATGTGTTGCTTACCGCAGTCCTCTGTTTTTTTTTCTGTGTATGCCCAGCTCATTTAGCAGGGCTATGGTGGATTTTGCCACAAATCAACAGCAAACTTAATCGACCAAATGTCTTCTGAGAGACACTTGTGTAATATTTACACACTTCTTTGTGCCTACATACCAATATCATTTCTAATGAGGCAGGTATCACACCTACTGAAAAACAGTTTCAGTTTCAACACTTTCATTATCTGTCTGTCAACTCTTTGATGAAAGCAAAAATGTCTATAGTGCTGCCAGGAAGAAGCCAAATAAAAATATACATTTGTTTTTATTTGTTAACTCATTATTGGCAATTTATATAAAGATAGAATATGTACCGCTGTCATATAAGCATAGCTAATAGCTTATAATATATATATGAGAAAGAATTAGAATATTGGTTCATTCCAAGTAATATAATTCTCTTCTTCTTCTCCTTCTTCTTCTTGAGAACAGGACTCATCATTCCAGCACCAGATGATCAGCAGCTCTCTTTTTGGCATCAGCTCGAGCTGCAGGAAAAACAGAAGCCATGTTTGATGGAGGTGTTTTGTTTCTTAAGAAGAACTTAATGCAAAACTAAAATCAAGGAACTTATTTACATTCATGACTCGGCCACACCTTTCACACACCACCTGCTCTGAGGCCTGAGTAAAGCCTCATCAGTGAACCAGGAAGCTTTGCTGCTCTTTCTCTTCCTGCTTTTAATCGTTTGCTCCTGTAGTGCTGCTGCAGTGACTTTCCTTTGACTACATCTCTTTAGCCACAACCAGTGGCCTGTATCACACAGTGAGAGCAGTAGTTCACATCTTTAAGCTTAACTCTAGTTTTCTGATTTTTTGCCTTGCTTTTATTTAGGTCAGTCACCATAGAAACGGTATTCTCCAATGAGGCCAAAGTAGACTGATAATGAGGTCTCCGTGTTGAGAGTGTAATCAGGTTAACTCAACCACATTCACCACAGAGGAAAACAACAGGGTAGATTTCACAGAACAAAGTTTCCAACTGTGAGAACAGAAGTAGCTTTTGTCAGTTGAAAGAGAACAACAACTAGAATGAGGATATTATAGAACTAAAAACTGAAACTTACTAAGTGATTGACTATTGAACTTGTAGACTGGTAAATATCACTTAGAATCCAACAACAGGAGAACAACGTGGTACAAAACAACAACAGGACCAAGCAGGAACATGCACATACTGGTTTCTATACACTCACATCATCAACCAATAATACAAGCACGCACGGATTCAGTGATTTAGTGTTGATTCAACGGGCAATCATTCTCTGACAAGATTATTTTAACCTGATCACACAGCATGGACGAAAAATATATTTGTTATTTGCGGTTTCATGGTTCTATCCTGCAAATCTGAGTGTTTCTACTCTTTACACCTCCAGAGCTGCATGTTTCTTACTGGACCGACTCATTATCCTGTCTGAAGTTGGGAAAGTATTTTGTTTGTAAAATGTTTAGTGACCCAGGACAATAAGTAGCTATTGATGTTTTCAGAAATGTTCTTACCTCGAGCCCACATCCGATATTTGTATATACACACTACCAT
The DNA here is from genome assembly GCA_005024645.1 of Planiliza haematocheilus. Lineage (NCBI taxonomy): Eukaryota > Metazoa > Chordata > Actinopteri > Mugiliformes > Mugilidae > Planiliza > Planiliza haematocheilus. The sequence continues at coordinate 105,057 of SRSE01000456.1, read as the reverse complement.
TATGACAGTGTAGAGGACGGACAGCAGGATCAGACACACCAGCCTCGTCAGGGTCATGAAAGGAGGAGGAGGAGTTGGAGGAGGAGGAGCTCCCTCTGAGGAAGAAACATTTGAGCTTTGAGTTCATGTGTCCTCAGCTGAGGTGTTTTTTTGGACCAAATGTTATTTTAAAAATAAAAGGAGAAAAGCCACATTAGGAGATGAGGTTGAGATTGTTGAAAATTCCAAAATGGATGGATCAAACTCTGATCAATTAAAGTGGCCTCATAATAATTTTCATGTCTTTATAATTTACTGTGTGTGACTGAAGTTTCAGTAGAGGTGAGTCTGAGTGAGGTCTGTTGAGGAAGAACTGGCTGGGTCTGAAGACCACAAGGTTGGAGGAAATGATCTCATCTCTGCTGCAGACGAGAGACTTCAGACAAGCTGCTACTGGTTAAACACAAACATATCTCACACTGAAAGGCTGTCTGACACATTGAATCATGGGTAATGTAGGCATCAGGTTGGAACAAGAAAGAAGAATGGCTTTAAAAAGGTGAGATGATAGATCTGGTTCATCGGCATTGAGATTGATTGTGATCGTAAGTAGCTCACAGCAATTCACAATAATTAAAATATATTAATCATAATTAATAGATTAAGAAATGTTCTGTCCATGATGAATCATGGAACATCTAATCGTACTTGGTCAATTTCAGCTGCTGAGTTTATCTTAAAGATTAAAGACACTGTTAGATTATAGAGATAATGACCCTTCACACATTCTCACCTATCACAGCCAGATAACTCTGTGGTGACTCTCCTTTTTGGGGGTGTTTGCACTTGTAGAAGCCTTCATCAGACTTGGACACTGCTGGAATGATCATCTTTCCTTCATTCTGAGCTCCAATAAAAGTACCGTTTTTGAAGAAAGTAGTATTGAAATCTGACTGAGACGTGTCATGAGACAGTTCCTTGTAGGAGCAGCGAAGTGTCACTTCGTCTCCCTGTGTCACAGGAAGTGCAGGGCTCTCCAGGATCACGACGCCAGCTGAAACGCACAAAGACAAAACCATTTGGAATTTACCAAATACTTTCTTAAAACGTTCATAATGAAACTTTACTTTGTTCATGAAAAGATCTAACTGAATAAATTTCCTTTGAGGCCTTATATACAGCATGTATGTGTTAGACTACACCCTCAGACATCTGCTTACTGTTCACTGTGATACTGATGGTGTTGCTGCACTCCCCCCAATCAGACTTGCACCAGTACACTCCTTCATCTGATTTAAACACATTGCGATTTTTGCAGGTGGTCCCGTTCGGCCGGCCCCAGCCATTCTGGCATTGAACAAACGACTTAGTGGAGGTGTTCCTGATCACAGTCCACCCGCTGAAGTTCCCTGGTACATCACAGCTCATGGTGAAGACCTCATCCTGAAAGAACTGCAGTCTGTCAGGTTGGATGGTCAGTGTGGCAGCTGTGGATTCAAAAAGGAAAGAAACCATGAGATAGAAACAGCTATCTGGACATTTCATGTCTGTTTACAACAAGAACATTTCAAACCTGGAATATTTAACTATATATTCCTCAGGAGGCTAAGGTGGTTTAATATCTGCCAGAAGCTGCTTGACATGTTCTACCAGACTATCTCAATGTCCTCGTCTACACTGTGGTGTGCTTAGGAGGCAGCACTAAGAAGAAAGGCACCTCATGGCTAGACAAACTGGACAAACTCTGGTCACTCATGAACAATGTCCACACATGAAATCATAGTCAGACAGAGAAGCTTGTTCAGTGACAGGCTGTTGTCTCTGTCCTGCTCCATGGACAGGTTGAGATGGTTCAAATCCAGGTGGTGATAATAATATTTCATTCGGTTTGTTTCGTACTGACTACATGCTTTGTTTGCATCTATGGTACTATCTATAGATAGTACGTTTTGTTAAGCTGCTTCTAATACCTCTAACCATATGCCTGTAAACTTAAATAATGAAGAATATATAATGAAACGTCACATTGTAATTGCTCCAAGTTAAGTCTAGTTATTATCAAAACCAATAAGTTAATTATATCGTATAAAGTGAAAAAAAAATGAGTCTGGTACTCTGAACGGAATTAGTTCTTCTTAAACTGTAACATCAACCATTTCAAAGATCATTAATTTGCTGTCATGTCCAAATACGCAAAAAATAAGTAACAACGTCACTTTTACCTGTGATAGAGAGGATGTACACATGGTTTTAGAAGAAAAACACTCATCACGAGAATTAACAGACAATTTTCTACTTTGTCACAGATGCAAATCAACCTCAGTGACAGAGTATGTTTGAAATAACCATGTGAAATATGACAAAAGTAAAAGTTTCTTACAGATAATTAGGCAGAGTGATGTGATCTCCATCCTGTGCTGAAGCGGTGTGTGCCCCTCTGTACAACAACCCACATCCTGAGTTCACACCGGAAATCTCAACTACTGGGGGCAGAGGAGTGGCACAGTGATGTGGTGGTTAGCACTGACGCCTCACAGCAAGAAGGTTCCGGGTTCGAATCCATGGACTGACTGGGGCCTTCTGTTTCAAGAATATCGGCATTCTGCGCTCTCTGTGTGGAGACACAATGAAGAGTTGTTTCACGTCATCATTTCAAGAGGTGTGATTGGTTGATCCTAAAGCTAGATAAAAATACACTTTTGATGATAATGGGCCAAGGATGGACGTCAAATCAATACTTAATAACAGAATCTAATCTCCATGAAGACTGTGGAGTTATAAATGATACTTTACATAAAAATAAATAAATAATAAGCTATACTTTTAAAATTATCCTATAAGATTTTGCATTGTTTTCTGCATCCTGATTGGCTAAGGGACTGTACCATTGTCAATCAGTCTCCTCGTACGGTGTCTCTTGTACAGTACAGAATGCGTTCAGCTGGTGTGGTTCCTCCTGTCTGCTCGGGTCGGGGCTGTCTCTATAGCGGTGCTCCCTGCAGTCATGGGCTAGAGGCCCTCTCGGTGTGGTCGGCCCCCAAAGGTGGCTTTCTCCTTGCTCCAGGTCACAGTGCCTGGCCATGTCTCTCTCTAGCTTTTACAGTGGCTGTGAGCCTGTGTATATGTTGGTGGGTGTGTTTGTATGTGTGGGTGGGTGGGTGTGTGTGAGGTTATGTGTGCGTATCTGTGTTTTTACGGGGGTGGGAGTGCTGGATTTTTGTCATCGCTGTTTTTAGCCTCTGTGGGGCACTGTATTGCTTTTAAAAGGTATGAAAAGTGCCACATAAATAGAATTTGATTTGATTTGATTTGACTATGTGAATGCCTATCTCTGGGGAAGTTGGCAGATATGGTGGCCACACACATTGTGCCTGTGTGGCCCTTTATCACCCCCCTTTGGTCTGTTGTGAGGTTGATGTTTTAAGGTGACAGATCGGGGTGATGCCTTGGTGGTTGAGCTGAAGGGCTCAACTGTCTTCCCTCTTGCTTTGGAGGTGACGACAGTTTCCCAAGCCACCTGTGTCATCTTCCTGATGTCCTGCATCGAGGGGTCACCTTGGCGTGTCATGAGTACAACGTGAGTGCGTACATGGGTGCAGGTTCTGTAAGAATAAGGACTTGAAGGTGGAGTTTTCCTCTAAGCCTGGTGCATTCTTGCCCTGAAAGTACACATGTCTCAAACGTTTGTAGTAATCTCTGGGATGCTCATGACGGGTATGTTTGATTTGGAGAGCTGCAACCATTGAGCCAATCTCATCAGCTCTGAGTAGTCTGAGTAGTCATCTCTGATTGTGGGAGGTTGTGACTGAATAAACTTATGGACAGCTTTAGAGCTTGTTTTCCATAGAGTTTAACTTTCTCCCTTTGGGTTGCATGGGGCAAATCAATTAGTTGGTGGTCTAAATCCCAGACATAATTGTCAACATCACAGCTGTCTGGATCAAAATGTTCAATGTCCTCAGCAAGGAAGTCAAGCATTTTAAATCAGGGACGCTGTGGGCTCTGTGCAGTTGCATCACATACGATGATGTTTTACCTAACGTGCTTTGAAAGGCACCCAGCTGGGATGGAAAGTATTCAGATTGTCACAAAGGGTATCAGAGGTTGGAGATTTGGACCCAAATGCAGGACTTAAGAGGCAGGAGTAGGCAAAAAAAAGACAAAGCTAACAAATCCCAAAGCACTGCCGAGGTGGCAGGAAACCCTAGAACTAAAACACTAACCAAAAAACTATGAAAAAAATATAACAAGACACTATGGCATGGAAAACATGAAACACTATGGCACGAAGCACACAAACTTAGCAAACAAACAGCATGACTGACAAGGAACAAAGGGGAAGGCAGCACTATATACACACACGAGAGACAGATGGGGGATGAGACACAGGTGAAACAAAGGGAAAAACACAGGGAGTAACACATAACAGGAAATCAAGAACTTAATAAAATAAATGTGGAAACAGAAAACAGAAAAACCATGACAGTAAGAAACCAAGAACTTAACAAAATACAATAAACAGAAACCCAAGAAACTAAACCATGACACAGATAAACATCAGCCTTTCTTTTGCATAAAAGAGCTTCATATCTTTAGCGATCTGCACCAATAACAGCTTTCTTCTAGGCCCTTGTGTTGGCTTTGTTTTCCCACAGTGTGCAGGAACTGAACATCCGACTCCCTTCCACGGCCGTGGAGCAGGGTTAGGGTTATTGAGATATGCACCAATGCTGCAGAATGAGGCGTTCAGCTGTGACAGAGTCTGCAGAAGCACTGGGAAAAGGTTGAACATGAGCAACAGGAGTATTATGATTAGGGGTTTGAAATTATACATAACACCCTGGCAATGCATGGACTGGCACATGTCACTCAAGAGTCCTCGTCTTGCCTGTGGATCCTTTTAAAGGTAGACGAAGTTAAAAAAAAAGCTAGAAAGAGACCCATCTGGTGGGGTCCACAAGTCCATTGAGCCAACAGCTCACATGTTTCAACAAGCTGGGCATGTGATGTAGCTTCAGATGAATTTTGGCATCACTCCAGGCAGAACTGGTTTTATAACAGACCTTGACTGTCCCCTGATGCTACAAAACTGAAGGCAAATCTGGCTCTATTCTAAAGTCTTTGTTTAGTGCGTGTTGTCTCTAAACATTTACAGTAACCACCCAAGTGTGATTGAACTGAAGAGCTGTAGAGATGTAAGAGATAAAGTTAAACCTTTATTTGAAGTATTTAAGAGTTAGTTTCTGCTGTGTGATGAATATCTGATCACTTCTATTTGGTCTTGATGCCAGCCAAGTTAACTTATTTAAATGTGCTCAAAAACTTATTTTGTTTTTACGTTATCTTATGCTATCTTTTACTGCTGTTACAGGTGAAAATATCTGCCATGCAAACAGTTGACAATCAGTCGGATAGAATTATGACACAAATGAGTGCATGTGCAGGAGTCTCAGCTGGCACAATGGAGGCAATAAATGTTGTGTGGACAAACCTTTGAAAACTTATCTCAATCTAATTGAACTTTACACTACCACCGTACATATTGGTGTTAATGTGTCACTCTACAATGAGAGACAGGTGTTAACTCAGGGTGCAGATGAGGAGATTGTTTTCAGTTACTGTTCACAGAGATCCAGGTTTATCTTTTATGGGTTTTTTAAGCTCAGACTCTATGAACTACCGAAGAGCTGGTCCATGGTGATGTGAGGGTCCTGACAGCAGAGACAGGAGATCTGTGTTGTCAGTGTACTTGACCAGGTGGCAGTTGGGCTGTGTGGATCTGCAGTCATTAGTGTACAGGATGAAGACCAGGGGTGATAGCATACAGCCCTGGGGGGAGCCAGTCGAGGAGAAACGGAGGTCTGAGAAGGTGTTGTTGACCAGTACTCTCTGGGACATTTTAGTGAGAAAGTCCAGGAAGGTGGAAGTGGGAGGAACAGACACATCCACAGGTGGCACAGTACTGTCTGACAAACAGCAGGCTGCAGTCGGAATCCGTCTCTAGAAACCCACATCAACAATGTGACTTGGTTGACTTACTTTCACCTCTGCAACATCGGTCAACTTCACCCATCCTTAGCACAGAACACCACCACCAATCTTGTCCACACCCTTCTCACCTCACGCATTGACTTCTGTACAGTTTCAAATCCAGACTCAAAACACATTTTTTTAAAATAGCTTACTCAATTTAATCCCCTTTCCTTTTTAGTTTGTTTCTATATACTTTCTCTATCTGCTTTCATTATATTGCATTGTATGTTTTATTCATATGATGTTTTATGAAATGTGCTTTGAAAGGCGCTCACTTGGGATGGAAAAATTCCAGCCTACCGATAAACATCAACTTTTCTTTTGCATAAAGGGCTCCATATCTTTAGCAATCTGCACTGATGACAGCTTTCCACCAGGCCCTTGTGTTGACTTTGTTTTTCTAATCTTTTTGTACTACTTACTGGACACTGTCATTGTCATGTCTGTCTACCTCTGCTACATGCGGTGACTGTGACCAATCATTTATTCATTTCATTCATCTGTTTACAGTCTAATTTAATTGCACACAGTCCTCCCCTTTTGTAGTTTTTTTTTCTCATATTTGTCACTTTATATTTTCACATAGTTTATAGTTGTATAAACGTTTTTATTTCTAGTTACTTTCTGCTTTTTATGTAGTTTTTGTCTATCTATCTATCTATCTATCTATCTATCTATCTATCTATCTATCTATCTATCTATCTATCTATCTATCTATCTATCTATCTATCTGTCTGTCGGTCTGTCGGTCGGTCGGTCGATCTATCGATCTATCTATCTGCAACACCTCAGTAATGCATGGGCTAGCACTTGTCACTGAAGAGTCCTCAGCTTGCATGCGGATCCTTTTAAAGGTAGACAAAGTAAAAATAGAGTTATTATTAGGGGTGGGGCTCAATTACAAAAACAATCCAATTAAATAGAGGCTTTGTAATTAATTAATCTCGATTAATCACATTTTAATTGCATAACAATATTCGTCCCCAAAAGCAAGATTTTCAATTTACATGCATTTATGGCCTCAAATAATAGACACAGACATGTACACTGTAAACTGCAAACTCAAGCTCTTTCAATGTCTGGCAAAATGCATTTAATTGCATTTCGATTCAAAACAGTAGAATAAGAAAGAAAATATCAGCACAGACCTAAAGTTAAAGTGCCGTAATTTCAGTACTTTTCAACAGTATTGACTATAAATGGTTAAAAAAAAGTTTGGGTTTAGTCTGTCTAACCTAGAATTACATAATTTAAATAATATGCCATGCCACATAACTGGCCACAAACTTTGTCTTGTAGCCCTCAGATGCAAGATGCATCACCAAGCACCAGCCATGAGCCACAGGTCCAGAGTGTGCAGGTAGGATTGCTCATTGAGTGAATATTATTAGAATTAATAGAATGAAGAGTATGGTGTAGACCTGCTCTATACGATAAATGCCCTGAGACAATTGATCACTACAATAATGAAACTGGCTTGAATTTTTTACTTGAAAAAGGGGAGATTTAGAATTATTTAGAATAAATACACATTGTGAATCAACCATTACTTCCACTGAATTGGAATTATTTTAGAAAACATACATGGAATTACAAGGCTTTAGAGAACAGTGCGCTATTGTAGGCTTAACATGTAAAGTTATAACATATACATTATTTTAATATAATAGGTTGTGATCTGAAGTGGTCCAGTCTGAGGCATGAAACTCCAGGGCTGAAAATGAGTCCCACTCCGGCCCTGACTACTTGTGACGCCTTACTGGCAATGACTGGCTGCTTAAATGTCACTTACACTACTCACAGTAAGTTAGGGATATTGTGAGAGACTCAGTGGATGTCATACATACGGTGTTTGTTTCACTTCAGAGATTTTTGGGACAGGGAGGCAATTGTATTGGAGTGATAGACACACCTCATTTTGTGTTTTTCACGTAATGGTCTCACTGTGTACAGTGTGCCACTGTGGGCCTTACATATTGGGGCCAATACCAGAAAATACTAAAAGACAACCCTTTTCAATGCGGCATCAATTTCAACATTGTGTGGGTATAAAAAGCTGGTATTGTCAGTAAGTCATTTCAATTTCATCATTCAAACAGCCATGAACACACCTCGTCATTTAACGGACGAGCAGCGCCACCTGGCCATAGCACGACTATGGGTTGGTGGCAGGCAGTCAGATGTTCGTGACCTTGTCATCAGCAGACTTGCATCAAGACACAGAACTACTGCAGGCCCATTTACAAGATGTGAGGTGTACTAGGGTTTCCAGACAAGCCATTCGCAACTGACCCCACCACTGTGGCTTGAATGCCAGACAACCATTGCAGGTGATTCCACTGACACCAAGACACCGGCGTGAACGTTTGCAGTGAGCACAAGATCATATGACCTGGACAATGCAGCAGTGGTCTACTGTCCTTTTCACTGATGAGGGTCACCTTGCACAGAAAGAAGGCGATGTGAGCGATTCGCCGAGGCCAACATTGTTCCCAGGGTTCGCTTTGGTGGAGGAGGTGCAACAGTCTGGGCAGACATCACCAGTCAAAACAGATTTGGTTATTGTAAATGACTCAGTCACTGCACATTCTTACTTCAGAGACATCACAGAACCCATCATTGTCTCCCAGTTCCGCCGCCATTTCCAGTGACCCCCCAAATAAAACACACCGTGAACTGTGCTTAACGGCGCTGGGGAAAGCCATCCAATGTGGCAACAGATTTGCACTGCGACACAGCTCGTCGCCCTGTCGCACGAACAAAACGTCATCACAACAAAGCATGGGCTATGGAGGAGGAAGGCAACAGTCCGGAGCTCTCAGACTGCACAGAATATGAACATTTAAAAGAGTTTTTCGGCAAAGACCGTACTGACGCAGACGGTAGAAACGTGACTTTTGTCTGTAAACTTTGCCCGCCCGGTTTGAAAAATAAAGTCCGCACATCGACGACGTCAACAGCAAACTTAAACGGCACATTGACTGAAGCAGCTAGGAATTTTTTACAAATAGCTCGCAGCAATGTAATGGAGGTAAAAAAAATGTAAAAAGAACTAAAAATAAACTATTTAGTTCATATTTGAAATCATGAACGAACAAGTTCATTTTAAAGATTGTGAACTATGAACTGAACTAGTTCATGTAGAAAAAGAACTTTCCCAACACTGCCACCACATCATGCCAGAATTGTCACAGCTTGACTTCAGGATGGTATGCTAAATTCTCTCTGTATGATTATGTCATGAATAAAGGGATTATCGTTGGTTAGCCTTTTATGATGCTTGTAATGCTCATACAACAGTAATTCGTCTGAACAAACACCAGATCTAATTTCACCGTAAGATTGTGCTTTTCAACAAAACTGTTACAAGTACAGTTCTTCTTTATCTCCATCAAGTTGGGCCCTGTAATTAATTCATATCTGTAGGTAGTTTCAAATATGAACATTTGCTACAACTCTATTTTGTGTGAAAACATAGTTTAACCAGTCATAAATAAAAGTTTTACCAAGCAAAGAATTCGAGGCAGTAACCAAGGAGCTAACTGTTCCTCCCTGAAAGATAGGGTGTAAAGGCATGTTTATTTAAATTTGCAATTCATGAATGTTCCCGGGGGTCTCAGCCGGGGCGTAATTCAATGAAGAACTACGATCAATCTAGAATCATCAATGAACCTAACCAGCATGTCTTTGGTGGGAGGAAGCTGGAGAACCTGGAGAGAACCCACGCAGACACAGGGAGAACATGCAAACTCCACACAGAAAGGAACCAGTCGGGATTGGAAGCTGCGCACAATCTCTCCATCTCTCTTTGACTTTTCACTAATACCCTGTGATGTTGCTGTCTTTTTCGCCATGACCTTCTGACCTTCCTTTGCTCCCTGTCAGATAAATCACTGATAGATTTGACCTTTCCTTCTTCCTTTCGTTTCTTGTTTCGTTCTCTTTCCTTCTTTAAATATTCTTCGTACTTCTCTGGGTCTTCCCTCAATCTTTTTCTGTATTCTCTCACCCTCTCTGCTCCACTGTTCTTTTGGCATTGCTGCTTTCTCCCAGCTTAGCTGTATAATGTCAAATATAAATCAACATTATCTTCATGTTTTATCATATCATACATTACTTAGCACTCTGAGATTCTTAAGTATGAAGTGTGCTTTACAAATCAAATATAATCTAACATTATTATTATTATTATTATTATTATTATTATGTTTTAAGAGTATAATGTAATAATAATGATCAAACATTGCCTTAAATATGCGGAACATTACATGTTGTCACTACTGTAATGATTATGTCACAACCGTAATGTTACAGTTTGTTACGGTTGTGACATTTTAGCTAATTCCTAGCATAACTCAAATGCTGACAAGTAAATGGCTAGCAAGAGATGTTTGAACAGTTGTATACACAACAAAACATAATATTTTGCTTTGAGACCCCCAAAGTGTATTTAATTGCAGATAATATGTGTACGGTTGTGACAGTTATTAATGTAACACACTGATTTTCAGACTTTGGAACACATTTACTTAAAAATTATGAGAGGTAATCACTCACCATGCAGCCATGAGGGACAGGGATGCAGTGTCACTTCCTGGTCAGAAATTTAGGTGTGTGGCTAAAACCAGGCTCCACCCATATGGTAAAATGACTCGTGTTACGGTTGTGACATGAAAGTGTGGGACAGAATTTTTTAAAAGCATGTTTTGTAATTTAAAAAAAAAAACTTCAAAATGAATCTAAATATTTTACATTCTGTTTAAAATAAACCAAACATATATTTTAAAATACACCATTGGAAAAAATGACAAAATTCTTTAAAGTATTATTTATATGGATTGAAATTTAGGGTTTAGAGATTGGGACAACTGCTTCCCAATAGAAAGTACCTAGGAAGGTAGCAGAAATGATGATTTTGTATATATTTAGCACTATCTAGTTACAGTCTTGTGTTTAACTAGATCATAAAATAATCTTAGTAAATATTGAAGGTCTGAATTCTTAATTGTTTTGTTAAATAGTTTTTTTTTATTGTGGGACAATTTACACGAATTCGGTAGAATGGCCCATATATATATATATATTAACTCTTTAGCCCGGGGAAGAAATTACGAACTCCCTTTAAGTATTTAAATCAGCTACCTCTTTCCATAAATATGTGAGTTTCTCCACTTTGCACCCTAACGTCTGTCCTTGATTACAGCACATCCTTTATGTCACTTAGAGACAAGAGGCAGAAAAAGAATCAAAGAAAAGTCTTGAAAAAGTGAAAACGAGATTAATATCACAGACGACCTCCAACATGATTAAAAAAATCAACGGAGGTCCCCAAGTAAAACTAATCTGGTACGAATAGGCTTTTAACGCAACGACAGAGAAACTGAAACTGTCGAAATGTGCATCGATCCGCCCACCGTGGTTCACTCACGGGGAGGACGACGCATCCAGTACGTGAAGCTGTCACTGATATTTCAACAACATCGTAAAGTCTGCTGGAAGATTATGGAGAAAGCTCTGCCGTTAATTCTGATTGTGTTATTCTGCGGTAAGACTCTTGTTTAGTCAGTTTGTTTGAACTGACACCGTTTTATTTATAAATTAGTCGATGCTTCTAGAAATTGGTCGATTGCTTCCTTCTTTGTCAGTTTTATGTCGCTACGGACAAGTTGGAAAGAAATCACATAAACTGTTGGTTTTTAGAGTTATTTGAAAGTGTATTTTGTTTCAAGATATTAACTTTAGCAGTTTGATATAAAATAATTATTGTTTGTCTGTGTTTTTATCTTAAATGTGAGTAACTTATGTTATAAACTTTTTTAACAGTCCCTGGTGGTAACAAGGGAAGCAGCCAGCCAAGTGAGTATGTTCTGCTAAAATGTGAATAATCCTCATATCTAGTTATTCTTCATTTGATGGTTAGTGACAGAAATGTTTCTTTACTGTTACACTATGGATGAGAAGAAAAAAAACCATCAGAGGCCATTTTTGAGTAATACATCCTGAGGACATTTCAAACAATTAAAGATGCATCAGGTTTAGCAGTCCATGCTGCACACGGTTTACATAGAGACAAAGAAGGAACAAAATGAAATGCAAACACATTTAAAAGTCTAGTCAGATATTTTAAAGTGGATTAATAATTAAAAAAAAAAAAAATCCACATAAGCCACAATTTGTAAGCTTTAACCTGAAGAGTCAAATCAGTCAAGCAGGATGTGTGAGAAGGAAGGGAGATAAGACCTGCTGGATTCGACTATAAGGACAGAACATTTAATGAATGTTGTATTCCACATATAGTTAGTGTTCTTTTTCTTTTTCTTTTTGTGGTGTTACAAATAACCAAACCTGGCTATTTAAATACACAGTAGCTCTTGTGTATTCATGTAACCGGGTGAAAATGTACACCTGACACAAGATGTGGTCCACTGTCACCACATAAATGGAAAGAATAAGACTTGAAGGATTTTTGAAAGAACTTTAAGTGTGATTGTGAAATAGTATGAAAATTGGTCAAAATAGTTTTCCAAGTAGTTTCCTTTGACAAACACTGATGTTGGTGGTGTAGCCTACCCTTGATCACATGGTTTAATTCATAGTTTAATCCATATTCATGATGGATTAAAGACCAGATGCAGAACGACACCCAGGAAACAGGCTGAGGGAGAGAGAAGATAGTCAGATCCCAAACTGTGAAATTTCACTGTTGCAACAGCAATGTACAGGCACTTGACACCATACATAATATATGACAAAAAACTAAAATCAACCATAAACAAAATAAAAACAAAATCTGTAGAACTAAAAAAACAAAAAGCTATGCAAGAATTATAAGATAAAAATGGGGTACAAGTCTCCAGTCTATTACAGGGCTAACATAATTCTGACTGTGTTATTATTCTACTACGGTAATACTCTTGTGTAGTCAGTTTGTTTGACACCGTTTGATTTATAAATTAGTCTGTCTTTCTAGAAATGAATCAATTATTATTATCTCCTTTGTCAGTTTAAAGCATGGCTCACCGTTTTGTTGGAGCCGACACTCTTCTTCATGGTATTTCCATGTATTTCCAAAAGCTTTTTTTAACTGATTGGATCATTATAGAAACAGTTTAGTCCCTTGTACTTTTTGGTTGGTTTGGTTGTAAATTCATTACATTTCAATGGAATTTATTTTTTATATATATATGCACTTATTTTAATGTTCAATTATCTTATAATTCTTGTATGGTGCATAGCTTTTTGTTTTTTTAGTTCTACAGATTTTGTTTTTATTTTGTTTATGGTTGATTTTAGTTTTTTGTCATATATTATGTATGGTGTCAAGTGCCTGTACATTGCTGTTGCAACAGTGAAATTTCACAGTTTGGGATCTGACTATCTTCTCCCTCCCTCAGCCTGTTTCCTGGGTGTCGTTCTGCATCTGGTCTTTAATCCATCATGAATATGGATTAAACTATGAATTAAACCATGTGATCAAGGGTAGGCTACACCACCAACATCAGTGTTTGTCAAAGGAAACTACTTGGAAAACTATTTTGACCAATTTTCACAATCACACTTGAAGTTCATTCAAAAATCATTCAAGTCTTAAATACAGTATATATATAGATGTGTTTCATGCTTTTTTCATGAAGATCTACTTCTCTGCTCTGTATATTAATGCAAGTTGTGTTCTTTATTACAGATAATGCTAAAATTGACTGTGCTGTTTGTCCGGAATATTTTAACAAACCGGAACCAGTTAAAGCACCGGTTGGAACAAACGCCACTCTCCATTGTCACACAAATGTAAGCATCAATCTGGATGTTGATATTGTGTCATGGCAGAAAGATGGCAACGACATTTACAATTTTAAGGACCAAAACAAAAACATCACCCCTCCCTCCAAACAACAACTGGAACAAGGCGACGCATCCATCATTCTCTTGGGAGTGAAAAAATCAGATGGAGGAGAGTATTGTTGCTGCTTTCGGAAGCCTGAAAGCAGAAGAAAATGCATTAACATGACTCTTGGTAAGGACTTTAAACACCACATATTAAAATAACATTATGCTCCATTTTGACACATGTAGTTACAGTGACTGAATTCTGAGTCTTTTTCATCTTTTCTTACAGTTGTGGAAGAAAACAGCAAAACCAGTTCAGGTCAGATCAGTGGTCACTGATTTAACTGAACATTTTGTCTTAAATTATAATATTTTTTGTGTCTATTGATTGTTTACAAGTAAATGTGATGCTCTTTTGTGTCGTTGCGAATCTCAGACAAAAATCTACAGCGTGATCAACCAACTGCAGAGCCAGCCCATAACACTACTATGTTAGGTAAGTTGTCTAGAAAAAAAAATAGAATACTTACAATTATTAACTGCATTTTATTTGTTGTTTTGATGTAGGTTTCAAGTTCTTAAATGATTAACAGGTTTAGTCAGGCAAGTGTCAGAAACAACTGCAGTTCTTCTAACGTCCACTAGAGCCACTGGCTCCAAACGTGACTCAGTCCCCTTTGACCTCCATGTTAAAAACTTCACAGCACAATTAAACACATAGAGGTGTTTAAATGACAGGTTTCTAGCTCTCTGCCTCAGCTTCATTCACACTTCACTCATTTTTGAAAGAACTGGGAGTTAGGTTGAGTTAGTTGCTGCCGAGATAAAATAGAATAAAATAGAATAGAATAGAATAGAATAGAATGTCTTTATTGTCATTGTACAAGCACAACAAAATAAAGGTGACCTAAGGTCTGCCTTAGTTGTCGTAGAAGTACTGGGATAAAAATAAAAATAAATAAGAGTAAAGGAAATGTAAAAAAAAAAAAATGTACAAAAATATAAAACACTAACATGACATGACATCATATTCACACATACTAATAAGTCAAGATGACGACTGATTCCACACTGAGCTTCAAAACCTTTTACTATTGAAGGAGTAGAAGACAAAGAAAATAAAAAGTTCAGTGGGGTTAATCCGTCTTTATATACAGTTGACGTTTTAGCAGATGAGACCAGATGGCATTTAACAAATGGAAGCTTGTAAAGACTTAAATCTGCTCTGTATATTATATGTGACCTGGACTCAACTCAGTATCTTTTACATTGTTCCAGATGACAAGACTTGTCAAAATTGGATGTATGCTGGTATTGGTTTTGCTGGTGGTTTTGCTGTTGGTGGTCTCGTAGTATACTTCTGCATACATTGCAGAAAAGGTAAGTTGCCCATTTCTTCTTCAACACATCTTGACATTAAATATAATGTAGATCAGGGTTGTCAAACTCATTTTAGTTCAGGGGCCACATACAGCCCAATGTGATCTAAAGTGGGTTAGACCAGAAACACTGTAGTATAATAATCTATAAATAATGAAAACTCCAAATGGTTCCATTTCTTTTAGTGCAAAGAAGAACAAGTACATCATGAAAATATTCAGAATATTTAATATTTGTTTATAAAACATTTTATAAACAACCTGGAAGGTCTTGTAGTACAGTTGTATTGCTGTCTGGTGTTTCGTTCTGGATGTTGTGTTCTATTAAATTAGGAATAGCAGAACTTCTGTAGCACTGTCTCTTATTTTAAACTATTCTATGTAATCACACTTTGTATACGAGGTGAACAGATGATGGGTCTACTAAGTATTAAATATGTCAGGGGTGTTACTAGACCTTATTCACTGGGGCACGTGCCTTAGTAAAAGTCTCCAGTGACCCAGTAAAATTCTAGTGCTGTGTTCTCTGGAAACGGCATTCATGAGCGCATCTCTGTGCCTGCTTTAGTCATGTCTTAGTCACTTACCAGCCAGTAAAAAAAAAAAGGAAAAAAAATAGCACCTCTGTAGCTGGGTAAGATTGAACGCAACAACCAATGAAAATTGTTCACATGATTCTTCCAAGTGTTTCGTTGTACACACACACGCACACACACACACACACACACGCACACGCACACGCACACGCACACGCACACGCACACGCACACGCACACGCACACGCACACACACACACACACACACACACACACACACACACATATAGTGGAAACCGCTGGAGCTCGCCTCCAACGCGTCCTATGTTTTAATGTTACAACAAATTCACAACTTGTTTGACAGAAAAAATGACAAGTTGATCGCTGTTAAAGAATGTTGCCCACATAATTAGCATCTGTTTTTCAATGCTTAGCGTCATTGTAGCCTAAATTTAGCAACAGTTTACCAGCTTGTGCTCTCTCCCTCACACATACACTTACACCATTCCTGTATATGTATTTATACGTATATAGAGAGAGCCCTGTAAAAGTAGCCTATACTGTTTGTGAAGCTGTCCTACTGTAAAACTAAACATAGCTTTCTGATAAACTCTTCAGAGATGGACATCAGAAACTTCTTCCTGAACAGATGCAGAGGGAGAGGAACAGTGGAGAGAGATGAGGGAGGTATGACAATTGTCCACATTAACAGTAACATTAACATTTATGCTGGTAATAGCCAGTGCTGTGATTTGATCAATGGTTTAATGGCAAACTTAAATAAGTTTGCTGCATTTGCAAATGTAGCCTATACTAACCGTATGATTAGTAATCTGTGTCTAGATTAGTACCCATTAATCTATCTTTGTATCTTTACCAGTATAGCCTACAGTATGACAGTGACAATGATGATTTTGAAGCTTGCACCTGTAGGCTAGCCATTTATTTCATATTGCGCACACATTACATTTTTTTTAATGTACTGGGAGTTGGGGGCCCCAGCAAAGCTCTAGGTCTAGAATCGCCCCTGCCTCCTGTAGACTGTAGCCACATAGATCCCAACTGGTTGCCAGGAAATACATGATCACTAAGGTACTAATAGAAGCACACGGAACATTTATTTGTGACAAGGTGTTGAATTTAATATCAAAAAAATAGTTTGAATAGATCCTAATTTATTTAGTGTATGGTACCAAATCACTGGTGCTCATGTTGGAGCCCATTTGGATCCAGTTCTCAGTGTCTTAACAGCACTGACAGTTCCCAGATTAGCTCTTTTGGCAGACTGGTGTTTGACACTCCTGATGTACAGTATGTGAAGCATCCATCCACAGCAACCTGATTATTGAGCCCAGTTTCCTCAGTTCCCTGATGTCGGTTGGTGTTGAGGCAGGAAATAGAAAGATGGAAAGGATATAGGTGATCAGAATCTGAATCAGAATAATAATGATAATTAATCCTTCAAGGAAATTGTTGTGTTTCTGTTGCAGCAATGAAAGTTTGAAAACTATACAACCAGAACCCCCTCACCTCATCGATTCTTAAAGTTTACAGCAACTTTATTCTAGCACTCATCTGAACAATATTTGTTAACAGGGACAACACCAAGGAGACCCGAGGCAATACCCCTACAAGGTAATCCTATAGACAACACAGACATCAGACATCAAGAACCGTCCTGTTAGCACCGTAGGTGTTTTGTGGTTTGAAACAGTGGAATCAGGCTGCCTCCTATAAGGGGCTGTCTGGGACATTATTCAGAATTAGCTTGCATATACACAAGTGAAACCAAAAGTCATTCACGCACTATAACCTGAAACCTCGCACATACACATATGAAATGCTCTCACGCACTATAGTGCAGTGGTTCGCAACCTTTTTGGGGTCCTCAACCCCCTGCATGTTTTTGATTGACGCTGAGGCAATTTGTGTAGCACAAATGGAAATTACCAAATCGTCACCATAATCAAATATATAATATATATATATATATATTAATATTGCGTTGTTAAATCTTTTGATCAGATTCATTTTTAATTCAGACTGTTTAACAAAATATCTTCCATTATTTACCAGTTCCAATCAATTTTCCACTTGCAATTACACCACGGACCACTAGGGGCCAGCGGACCCCTGGTTGAGAATCACTGCTATGCTGAAACCTCGCACTCATCGTTGGCGTTGGCATCAAGGGCAAGTTAACGTTACGTGGGTGGAATGGAAAAAGTGACGCTAGGCGACTATTAACTGCACTTTCGCTTGGGGGTTGTTGCTGCTGCCTTGTTGCATGACTTAGGGTCATAATTGTCGCAGCTGAGGCCAATATATTATTAAGGAGGGCAGTTGCTTCAGAGAGGCTGGTTGTATGTTGAGCAGACGTCGTGCACGCTTGCTCTAGTGATTTTGCCGGTGGGTGGTTCCTCGTTCAACTTCCTGCTGGTTCAACTGAAATACATTCCATTTACACTGAAATTGTCATGCATACACACTAGTGAAATGCTCACACACATGTAACTGAAAATGTTGAACTCGCTAGGTTTTCAATATTCGAAAAGGTTTCAGTAGTGACTATGAATGGTTTCATATGCGTATGTGCGAGGTTTCACTGTAGTGCTTGAGAACATTTCATGTGTGTATGTGCGAGTAGGGTTGGGTATCGTTTGAATTTGAACGATTCCGATTCCTTTTTTCGATTCCGGTTCCTAACGTTTCTCGATTCCGATTCTTTTAAGAGGCAGGGTGAAAAAAGTTTAGGATATTTTAAATGGACCTTCTCCATCAATTTTTATTCTAATAACTTTTCTAATAACCTACTATGAATTTCTCACAGGGCTGTTTTCAACTACAATATAAATCTATGAACAGATTAAATCTCAGTCCACCTCCTCTGTTTAGTGAAGATTTTTCCAGTCTGACATAGATGCTTCCTTTACTCCTCTTTCAAACCATCGGTCTTCTCTGGCTAAGATTTCATTGTTATCTTCAAAGGAGTGTCATTTGTCCTTCAGGTGTAAGTGAACCGCTGAATCATTTCCCACCAGTCTGCCCACCAGTAACCACCAGTCCCCTAGAACTGAAAAAGCTTGATGAGTGGTGATACGTCTTCTTAAAAAAAGTCCAGTCCAGTTGCCTTTTTTGAACCTTTGTTGGATATACGATGACCTGGATGACCGAGAGCCTTAACAGACATATTCATCTTTTTCAGCAGTGTTAATATCTGAACTGCCTCTGAATTTTACTCATTGACTAAACTGCACAAACAACAACAGTGCTAATGTTACTGGTTTTGTCAACAGATCTACAACTAGAGAACCAAGAACAACCGAATGATGGCGCTGAGAACCCAGACCAGGCAGATCAGTCTTTCATTGAAAGCACTACCTGAAAAAAAGAAGCCATGATTTTTCTTCTTTTTTTTTTTTTTTAAATCAGGTACTGTATGTTCAGGACGGCACATTAAATAACTGATTCATAACTGCTGATTTAGATAAGAGGATTTCCTTTCTTAAATTGCTCAGGAATTTCGTAATTTTTTTTTTTGTACAGCTGTCGACACAGAGAACTCGATAGTGTGTTTTCATCTCAGGTTTGTAGCACTGGTCAGTTTTGGAAGTTGTGAACCATCTGCTGAAAATGTAAGATTTTTGTTTTTAGAAAGCTTTTTGTTCAATGTGATAACTGTTTTTTTTAGCACATCATTGAACTAAATCGGTTTTGCAGACCAAACTGTTTTTAATGTACACATTTGAGTCTTGAAACCAATGCTGTACTTCACAACCAGGTCCAACAGTTTTACTCTATGGTTTCATTTACAATTCGCGTGTTCTTCTCAGTCTCCCCCGCCCACAGCATTTGAAGTGAAATATCAGTCTGGAGACTCTCTATTGGAAAATATTCTTCTGTTGCAAAGATCTGCTGGGCCAATCAAATAGTGTGGGCGGGGCTTAAGGTGATGAGTGCAGTTACTAATTACTAATTAATTAGTAACTAAATGGCTGTGATTGGTGGACTATGAAAATTATGCAATGGGATTTTTTTTTTCTCTCTATCAGTTGAATACCACATGATAAAATCCACACAGAGTGTTGCTATGTCAGGCTAATTTGTAATGATGGTGGAGTTCGTCTGTGATCTTAATCCTGTGCGAATCAACCATGTCCGTAATTTGTAAACTAAAAATTACCACAAATTACCTACCCTATTTCTCATAACTCAGAGGTCCTGTGATAATACTAATCCAGTGCAAATCAGCATCCCTGTGATTTTAGGGATTCGCAGGGATTCTGTTTCTCGTCATTTAAGAATTATGAAGGACAGAAAGGTCGTTCGTAATTTGTTTCCCAGGCTCAATAGCCTTGTCATGTTTTATTTTTAAAAATATATATGTTTTTTATTATCAATAAGAATTCGTAAAGTAACTAAAGCTGTCAAAAAGTGTAAAATGTCCTCTGACGTGCAGTGGAAAGAAGCAGAAAGTAGCTGAAAGTAGCAACCGGCCCAGCTGAACACCCCCCTACACTTTCTAGGGACGCACTGACACACAGGGAGGGAGAGGGAGAAAAACAAAAGAAACAAGAACCCACAACCGTCTCTTTACCCTCTTCCACAGAGGTGATCAATCCCGGACGAGCCCCCACTTTGTTACGACCCCGTGCTATAGGGGATGAGGGGAGTAACAAAAGTTAATGTTCCCAGGACTGGTCACAGAAAGATGAGACGAAGAGACTGATATATGGACGAACAAATAAGGCGTTTAATAGAAAAACAAAACAAAATCAGGGCGAATCAAACAGCTGGCCTGTAAAAGGAACTACACAGTTAAACAAACTGAAAACACTGGCCTTCCACTGGAACCAGGACGAAACAAACCAACCCAAACACAATGCTAAAAGTTTAGCAGCACCACACACACCTTTCCACGGAAGGGTTATCAGAAAACAAGAACAGCCAAAACAAGATCAGCCTCACCACCACAGTCATGCTGCACTGCTCCATTCAGAGTGTGTCCCAAACAACCAGAGTGCTGTTCTCTTCTCCTTTTATACTTTGGCCACTGATTGAGTGGCATGCACACACCTGGAGAGGGAGAGAGAGAGAACAGCACCACAGCAACCCACACACACACATTCTTTAAAGAAATCGGCCCACAGGCCGTAACAGTAGCAGAGACATAAATATGCATAGAAAATTAGAGTAAAACACAGAGTTTGCTTGTACCGTGCAAATGCGCCACATGAAACAGACGTAAAAGGGTCATTTCTGAATCACATGATGTCCCCAGGTAAAACTAATCCCGTGCAAATAGGGCTTAAGTCCAGTTTCTTTACTGAACGTGGAGTACAGTTGTACAGTACGAGGCACCTTTGGTGGAATCCTGCAGCTTGATAGGACATACCAGGGATGGAAAGTTTCCAGCCAACAGATAAACGTCAACTTTTCTTTTGTATAAAAGGGCTCCATATCTTTAGTAATCTGCACTGATAACAGCTTTCCACCAGGCCCTTTGTTTTTCCACAGTGTGCAGGAACTGAACAGTCCCTTTGGATCCATCTGGTGGAGTACAGTTAAGGTTAGTGAAATATGAGGTTGTAAAGCTGCAGAATGAATTGTTCAGCTGTGACCAAGTCTGGAGACACACTGTGGAAAGGTGGAATATCTAATGTGAACAAAGACCAAAGAAGTTTTTGGGAGTTTTAAAATTTGGGCTTTGAAATTATATAATCAATGAAACATGCATGGGCCAGCACATGTCACTCAAAAGTCATCAGCTTGCTCTGGTGGGTCTGGATAAAGAATGGCTACTCAAGATTTAGAAACTACGAGTTGTGCAACACATCATCAGTTGTAGTGATCCCCAGGATCAGAGAATGTTTCAGCCATTACCACTAGAGACTACATTCAGGGTCGTCCTCAAGCTAGGACCAGGAAAAGATGGTGAGGAACAGTTTAGGTTTAGGACGGGTTAGAATGAATGCTGAAGTAAACTGGTTGTGCTGCTGCCTTTTAAAGTTTGGAGGAGAGACCCTGAGAGAAAGTGAAGCAGAGAAAGGTAATCTGAGTCAAGATGATTTGGATTTATGATTTTTATGAGTCATTTAAGCTTCGGTGGTTGTTATTTCTTATTACACTGAGTCAACAGAAGGCCTAAGAGTGGCTGCTACAAGTGAAACTATCTGAGGTGCTAACAGTTGATGATAAGATAATTACATGAATGAGTACGTATGCAGGAGTTTGAGTTGGTACAATGGAGACAATAAATCATGGGTGTATTGTTGTGATTTGGGTGGACAGACTCTACAGTCACTCTCTACTCAGGGTGCAGTTGAGTAGATTGTTTTCTCTTGATGTTTATCTTTTATGTGATTTTTTAAAACTTTAATATCAAATAATAACGACTAGTCAGATTTTTGATAATAGTGTGTTGCTATTTTACTAAATTGTCTCTGTGTGTTATTACATTTCCAACAAGTCTTATTCATTTCATTTAAACACTTTATTTCCTTATAAATCTGTTGTTTTTGATTATTGTCATTATCTATTGTTTTATCCTTTTCTAAGGTCATATGCACTTTTCTGTTTCATTTTCTCTTGTAAAGTGTGTTTTTGATGAATCATGTGGTGGGAGACTTTTTTACAGTGATTCATGTGAAATGTCAGAACAGCATTAAAAATGTTTTGAGTCAAACCCTGGATGTGTCTTTAACTGAAACCAGAGTGAAGGTCAGACGTGATCAGGATGAATTTCTTCTCTCTGTTATTAATGTAACATTAATGTGATCAGTTTTAGCATCTTCCTGTCTGAACTGTACGAAACTTGATTTGCACAGAAAAGCCTTTATTTACATATACACTACTCCTTGTTCTGTTCTGGTTTTAATTATATTCAGGACCGGATATTGAACAAAACACGATTATTCACTTAGTTATTGTTTATCCACATAGGGATTATTAGAAGTTTACAGTTTGTCATTCAGTCAGAAACAACTAGCACCCAATAACTGACCAAACACTTGGGCTTCCTGTAGATGACAGATCTGCAGTGGATGTTGGTGGGTTTCCTCATATCAACTGCTGCTTCAGGTCCTTCCACAACATTTACAACCACTAACCAAAAAAAAAAAAAAAAAAAATGTTCACAAATAGGTGAGGAGTGAGGAGATTTCTTATAACGTTCTTTGAGACAAGTTGTCTGAGCCTTCTGGAGAAGTTGCTCCATTGTCTGTCTATTGTTTGGTGGAGAGGGTGGTCAGGGTTATCCATGACTGATAAGTTTGTTTAGGGTTGTCCTCTCCACCACTGATTTAGAAGGCAATGGCAGAGCCAGCCTTCCTGATAGTTCAGTTTGTTTCCCCAGCAGACCACAGCAGTGAAAAGTGTGCTGGCTGCAGCAAACTAGTAGAAGATCTCCAGTATCTTACTGTAAACACTAAAGGACCTCAGGTTCCTTAGGAAATAGAGCAGCAGTCTTGTTACATAATTGTACTGTTGGTCCTCCAGTTCAGTCTGTTGTCAGTGGTAACTCATAGGTATTTCTTTGGTCTTGTCTACATTAAGCAGCAGGTGATTCCTTCCACCCCACCCCACAAATCCGTCCACCAGCCTTCTATACTCCTCCTCATCCCATCCACCACTTATACACCCTACAACTGCAGAGTCATCAGAAAATTTCTGTATGTGACATGATTGTGCTGTTGTGCTGAAAGTCAGTGGTGTATAAGGTGAACAGGAATTGAGAAAGCACCACCACATCAGATGGGACATGACCCAAACGAATGAACTGTGGCCTGTTTGTCAGGTAGTTAACTATGCAGGAGACAGTGGACGCACCAACACCCATTGACTGCAGCTTCCCAACCAACAATAACCAGCTGGAGCCCATTCCAGCTGTCACTGGGCGAGAGGCGTGGTACATTCAGGACAGGTCTCAAGTCTATCTCAAGGCTAATGTCACAAGGGGGAAGAGTGGAATGAGAAGTGAAATGATGAGATTGATGGATGAAGAAAAGTTATTATTGAAGGGAATGGGAAGCACAGGTACTCGTGAATTAATCGGGGGAGAGCACGCTCCAGAGATGAAAAACCAATAGCTGGTGTACTTAAAAACAAAGATTTATTAAAAGTACTTAAAACAAAAAAATAAATAACAAGAACATTAAAATCTTAAAAAAGTTTTAAAACCAAAAGTAAAAAAATGCAAATAAACTGTCCATTACTAAAATAAAATAAAAGAGTCCCTCGTGGTCGCCAGACCGGGTACGAGGCGGCTCAGAGGGGAGATGACTCAAGGCTCCAACACATGCGTGGTAGCTCATGAAGCAACTGTATCGAACCACTGTGCCAAGGCGTGGTTCGGTCATGTGACTAGTGACGTTTGAAGCACTTGAGTGATGTTCGAAGCAGTTCAAGTGCTTTAAAGGCTTCAGCAGCAAACGAATCACCTGAGGGCTTCGATTTGTCATGTGAATAACTTGGTGGGATCGAGTGTGTTCAGGGATATCCCGGATATCCTATCCCTATTTAATGGTGCTCATTTGAATGTTTCTTTGCAGAGTAGGTTGGTTTGTTGCTGTAGTTGGAGTTAGTTACGTATTTTGTGGTAAGATTCAGAGAGAAATGGATCAATTAGTTACATAGTTAGATAACACTAGATTGATGGATAGACATAGTTACATAGATAGTTCTAAATAGAGTTATATATAGATAAGATAGAGAGAGATATATAGATATAGACATAGCTATCTAATATAAAACTGTATCCCACGTCAGGAGTGCGTGTATAGTTTTGGTTAGGACAAATTACGTGTTTTGTGACGTATGAACCATTTCACTGCTTCATTCAGAAACCCCCAGGTTTGACAGTGTTGCATTCAGTACAAATATTCTCTAACACTACTAAACCATGATACTAAGAGCAAAAGAAAACAGTTGATGTAAGCGCTGAAACATAAACATTAGTGTAAATTAGCAAAGCTTCATAGAGTGTAGGAGTGACGTAATCAAAATGGTCCAACAACAAAAGAGTGACAGTAATGGGATTAGTGGTACATTGTGAAATCACCTGTCTTTGTCTTTCGTTATTGAAGCAAGGCTTCAATTCCCATTGCGTCTTTTTATTTTATTTATTTTATAGTTATATGTATATAATTTTCTTATAATAAACTTGTCGAATAGGAATGTGCATGGCAAATCAAGTCCCATACAAGTATGAACCAGTAAGACATGTCTCCATTGCACTACATTTTATTGTCCACTAGATGCAAAAAAGAGCACAGTGTTGCTGAAGCTTCGAGTAATGAACACAGTGTCGAGGCTTCAACAAAACCTCGACTGCCCATCACTAAGTATAGACACAATAAATCAGCGCTACAGCTGCCTGTGATTATACACCTGACCAGTAGGTGGTTTTGCGTGCACATGAAGCTTCGAGAGATGAACCCTTTCTCGAATCAGTTGGCTCAAGTCGTTCGATGCCTCATGAGGCTTCATCTCACCATCACTAACGACAAACAACAGAGGGGACAGCAGGGCTATATATATATATACACACAAGAAACAAGACAAGGTGAAACCAATGACCTAATCAAAAGGGAAAATGACATGGAGTAACACAAACAGGAAATCCAGAACAAAATAAAAGAGGAAACAGAACAGAAAAACTAAACACTAACCATGACTATGAAAAACCAAGAACTTACAATGAAAATAAAACGAACAGAAACCCAAGAAACTAAACCATGACAGAAAACATGACAATAATAAATACCAAGTAATGTGAGCTGAGGCTTCACTGAGCGAGGGAGCAAAGACGCTGCCAAATTAACCAGCAGCTAGCGACACATAATAGCAGGTAGCAGTAGCAGTAAATATGATATGAAACAAATATAATGTGTGGAATTTTATTTTTGGTTTGTTTTATCACTTCAATTAGAAATTAACGGTTATTTATTGTCACTAAAATTTTACAACATTGTACTTTTATTAAAAAATACAGAATGGGACTTTTTTTTTTTTTTTTTATTACTTTCCTGTATAAAAACGGCAAAGAACTGACAGCAGGGTTGCCATTATGTTACTGTAAAATTAACATTTTTATTGTCATTAAAATGTACAGTTTTGTGCTGTTATTGAAAATCTGTTAAGATTAGTTTCACAATACGACTGGTTTGTTTAAAAACATTATCAGTCTCCACAAAATCTACAAAGGGGTCATGGGGTATGCTGGAGCCTATCCCAACTGTCATCGGGCGAGAGGCAGAGATACACCTTGGACATGTTTCCAGTCTATCTCAGCTAACACTACGGCCAATTTAGAATCACCAATGAACCTAAGCAGCAGGTCTTTGGATGGTGGAAGGAAGCTGGAGAACCTGGAGAGAACCCACACAGACACAGGGAGAACATGCAAACTCCACACAGAAAGGAACCAGTCGGCCTTTGGATTCAAACCTGCGACCTTCTTGCTGTGAGGCATCAGTGTTAACCACCTCACCACTGTTCCACCCAGGTTAAATTTCCCAGGATGAAAAAAATACATCATGTTACTGAGATTTGGATGGATGATTAGCAGTAAAATGCTGTATTTTAGGCAAATAGTATAGTTCTGTTAAAAGAACAGTAAATCACCAAACGTTTAATTTTTTTGTTTGTATTAACAGTAGAATGATGTATTCCAAAAAAAAAAACGGTTGATACTGTTGGAATTCTGCTGTAAATTAACAGAAATTTCTATCAGCGTACAACAGATAACGGCTGACCATCTAAGGCAGGGATTCCCAAAGTGTGGTGGGGGGGAACTGGCTCTAGGAGGTGCACGAGATGAAAAATGTAATGGCGGACAAACATCTGTACTGTATAGGCGCACCCATGGGCGCACTAGCTGAGCCATCTGAAGTCCTCAGATGGATTTTTTTTTATCTGTTTCTGAGGTCATGCTCGTTGTTATTTATGTGGGCCGTGTGTAACTTTAATGCAATTTAATTCAAATAACTGGCGCTCTAATTGCCAACTCCCTCCCCCTTGTCCTTTTATGTGCCGCTCATATTCAGCATAGAGATCTGGATGCTTGGATTTCAGGTGATAAAATAAACCCGTAAAGGCATTACAAAAATCCACTTGGTCTCGACTGGTCTTGACAAAAAAATCCAGAGTCCACCTCAACCGAGACAAGACCTTGAAAATGCGGTCTTGAGAACAAGACTGGTCTCAAAAGTGTCTCCTAAGAGACACTTACGTATTATTTACACACTTCTGTGTCTACATACCAAAATCATTTATAAAGAGGCAACTATGACACCTACTGAAAACTGAAAAATGATGCACAAATCAGTTTGTTTGAGAACTTTTGTCTGTTCCTCCAGCTCTTTGGTGAAGGCTGAACTATCTCTAGTTCTGTCAGAAAGAAACCAAATAAAAATATACAGGTATTTTACATGTACTGCTGTCATTTACGTAAAACTAATAGATTATAATATATATATGATAAAGAATTAGAATATTGGTTTATTTCAAATAATATAGTCATCAACTACTGCTTCTTCTTCTTCTTGAGAACAGGACTCATCATTCCAGCACCAGATGATTAGAAGCTCTCTTTTTGGCATCAGCTCGAGCTGCAGGAAAAACAGAAGCCATGTTTGTTGGAGGCATTATATTTCTAAAGAAGAATGTAATGCAAAACTAACAGCGTGAAAATCAAGGAACTTATTTACATTCATGACTTGGCCATACCTATCACACATAACCTGCCCTGAGGCCTGAATAAAGCCTCATCAGTGAACCAGGAAGCTTTGCTGCTCTTTCTCTTCCTGCTTTTACGTAATCTTTTGCTCCTGTAGTGCTGCTGCAGTGACTTTCCTTTGACTACAGTAGTCTCTCGCTATAACGCTGTTCTCCTTTCGCAGCCTCGCAGTTCCCTGGATTATTTAGTGCAATTTTGCATGCTTTTTTTTTTTTTTTTTAAACAGTGCATTGTTTTCTGCGTCCTGGTTGGCTAAGTTACTGTAGACCGTTGTCAATCAATCTCCTCGTAAGGTGTCTCTTGTACAGTAGAATGTGTTCATCTTG
Organism: Planiliza haematocheilus; assembly: GCA_005024645.1. Taxonomy (NCBI): domain Eukaryota; kingdom Metazoa; phylum Chordata; class Actinopteri; order Mugiliformes; family Mugilidae; genus Planiliza; species Planiliza haematocheilus. The sequence continues at coordinate 77,240 of SRSE01000456.1, read as the reverse complement.
CCACATTTACATCTACAGTATCTTTGATCGCTGGCAGTGTGACTGAAGTGGGGTATGTTTGCAAATTAATGAGAAAAGTGTATAAAGTGTGTAGTGAGGGGTTTTGCAACTTTAAAACATTTATAATCAATGTAAAAAAATAAAGCTGACTACTTCTCAGATTTCGCCTATCACAGGATATTTTTAGAACGCAACTCTCACGATAAACGAGGGACCACTGTACATCTCTTTAGCCACAACCAGTGGCCTGTATCACACAGCGAGAGCAGTAGTTCACATCTTTAGCTTAACTCTGGTTTTCTGATTTGTTGCCTTGCTTTTATTCAGGTCAGTCACCATAGAAACGGTATTCACCAATGAGGCCAAAGTAGACTGATAATGAGGTCTCCGTGTTGAGAGTGTAATCAGGTTAACTCAACCACATTCACCACAGAGGAAAGCAGCAGGGTAGATTTCACAGAACAAAGTTTCCAACTGTGAGAACAGAAGTAGCTTTTGTCAGTTGAAAGAGAACAACAACTATAATGAGGATATTATAGAACTAAAAACTGAGGCAAAGAATAATCCACAAAACAGTAATACTTATCGATAGCGAAGTAACACATGAGCAGGGAACACGAACACATGGTCAACGAACATGACACACTGGCACAGGACAGGGGAAAACGCAGACCATATATACACACAAGGGTAATGGGGAACAGGTGGACACAATCAGGAATCAGGAAGACAATCAGACCGGTGACACAAGAGGAAGGGCAAGTGACCTGAAACGAGAGGAGAATCCGAATTTCAAAATAAAACCGGAAATGACGAGACAACACAAAACCAAAAACACCGCTGCGTGACAATCACACAGCATGGAAGAAAACACATCTGCTCTGTAAAGCTTCAGGTTTCTGATCTATTGATCAGTGTGTTTCTGATCTGTGGAGCTATATTTGTTATTTGCAGTTTCATGGTTCTATCTTGCAAACCTTAGTGTTTCTACCCTTTACACCTACATGTTCCTAAACGCAGAGCTGCATGTTTCTTATGGGACCGACTCATTATCCTGTCTGAAGTTGGGAAAGTATTTTGTTTGTAAAATGTTTAGTGACCCAGGACAATAAGTAGCTATTGATGTTTTCAGAAATGTTCTTACCTCGAGCCCACATCCGATATTTGTATATACACACTACCATTATGACAGTGTAGAGGACGGACAGCAGGATCAGACACACCAGCCTCGTCAGGGTCATGAAAGGAGGAGGAGGAGTTGGAGGAGGAGGAGCTCCCTCTGAGGAAGAAACATTTGAGCTTTGAGTTCATGTGTCCTCAGCTGAGGTGTTTTTTTGGACCAAATGTTATTTTAAAAAGTAAAAGGAGAAAAGCCACATTAGGAGATGAGGTTGAGATTGTTGAAAATTCCAAAATGGATGGATCAAACTCTGATCAATTAAAGTGGCCTCATAATAATTTTCATGTCTTTATAATTTACTGTGTGTGACTGAAGTTTCAGTAGAGATGAGTCTGAGTGAGGTCTGTTGAGGAAGAACTGGCTGGGTCTGAAGACCACAAGGTTGGAGGAAATGATCTCATCTCTGCTGCAGACGAGAGACTTCAGACAAGCTGCTACTGGTTAAACACAAACATATCTCACACTGAAAGGCTGTCTGACACATTGAATCATGGGTAATGTAGGCATCAGGTTGGAACAAGAAAGAAGAATGGCTTTAAAAAGGTGAGATGATAGATCTGGTTCATCAAAATTGAAATTCCTCCACACATTTTGTGTTAATGTGATTGTAAGTAGCTCACAGCAATTAATAATCCTTCTGTTTAATTAATATATTAAGAAACGTTTTGCTCATGATGCATGAATCAACCATCTAATCGTACTTGGTCAATTTCAGCTGCTGAGTTTATCTTAAAGATTAAAGACACTGTTAGATTATAGAGATAATGACCCTTCACACATTCTCACCTATCACAGCCAGATAACTCTGTGGTGACTCTCCTTTTTGGGGGTGTTTGCACTTGTAGAAGCCTTCATCAGACTTGGACACTGCTGGAATGATCATCTTTCCTTCAGGCTGAGCCCCGATAAAAGCATCGTTTTTGAAGAAAGTAGTATTGAAATCTGACTGAGACGTGTCATGATGCAGTTCCTTGTAGAAGCAGCGAAGTGTCACTTCGTCTCCCTGTGTCACAGGAAGTGCAGGGCTCTCCAGGATCACGACGCCAGCTGAAACGCCCAAAGACAAAACCACTGGTCAACTATGAAATACTTTCCTATGACATTCATAATGAAACTTTACTTTGTTCATGACAAGATCTAACTGAAAACATTTCCTTTGAGGCCTTATATACAGCACATATGTGTTAGACTACGACCTCAAACATCAACTTACTGTTCACTGTGATACTGATGGTGTTGCTGCACTCCCCCCAATCAGACTTGCACCAGTACACTCCTTCATCTGATTTAAACACATTGCGATTTTTGCAGGTGGTCCCGTTCGGCCGGCCCCAGCCATTCTGGCATTGAACAAACGACTTAGTGGAGGTGTTCCTGATCACAGTCCAGCCGCTGAAGTTCCCTGGCACATCACAGCTCATGGTGAAGACCTCATCCTGAAAGAACTGCAGTCTGTCAGGTTGGATGGTCAGTGTGGCAGCTGTGGATTCAAAAAGGAAAGAAACCATGAGATAGAAACAGCTATCTGGACATTTCATGTCTGTTTACAACAAGAACATTTCAAACCTGGAATATATTCCTCAAGAGGCTAAGGTGGTTTAATATCTGCCAGAAGCTGCTGGACATGTTTTACCAGACTGTCTCAATGTCCTCGTCTACACTGTGGTGTGCTTAGGAGGCAGCACTAAGAAGAAAGACACCTCATGGCTAGACAAACTGGACAAACTCTGGTCACTCATGAAACCACCCTCTACATGAAACCATAGTCAGACAGAGAAGCTTGTTCAGTGACAGGCTGTTGTCTCTGTCCTGCTCCTGGACTACTGTATCCAGGCTGATCTGATCTTAAGTGTCCCTCTTAAAGTCCTTGGCCCGTATTCCCAAAGATTCTAAGAATCCTCTCAGAGACCTCATGTTTTAGCCTAAACATAGACTCAATAACAGAATCTAATCTCTATGAAGACTGTTAAATTATAAATAATACTTTATATAAAAAAAATCAATAATAAGCTATACTTGATAAATGATCCTATAAAATGTGTGATTAAACTCAGGCCTCTACCACAGTGTTCACATGCTGATAGTTCTATTTATTTGCTTTCATTCATTTACCACACTGGTAACATGTTGCCCTTCATCATCTGGTATTAATGAGGGTAAAGTGTCTCAGCTTTCATCAGTCTCTGTGATTGCTAAACAGCCTAGAAGAAGCAGAGATGGTTGGTGTTCAAATCTTCCACAAACTGAACATCAATGGAGAAGAAATAGGAAAACCAGCTGGACAGAGGATCAGAGTTTGATCTGGATCAACTGGTCAATGAGAAGAAAAGTGTTTCAGACGTAGATTTGGCTCCAAGTCATCACTGCTGCATTGTTCTGTTGCTAAATACCTCAGTGTTGTGATAACTTTCATTTCTGGTGATATTGTGATTGTAACAAGCTTGATTATCATTCAGTGTTTGGAGAATATCTCTCCTGCCTCTTCTTTCAGACATTTTCTCCTCTACTTAAGAAACTCCTAAGGCTCCTAAAAGTCCTCCTCCCTGCTCTTAGCAGATCTCACCTTAAGAGATCTCTGAAGAGCTGAGATTAGAGCTAGATGAATACATTTTATCTTTAGGAGCTACTCTTAACTTTGAGAGGAAATTCTTAGAAAACGTCATGATTTTAAGAATTTTCTTAGAATTTGGCCACTAGGAGCAACTCTTAGTGCTAAGAATCTTAAGGAATACGGGTCCTGGTGTACACACTGATCTGGTGTCAGTCCACATGTGGAGGTGGACATCGTTTTGATGTCTTCAGTGAAAATCTACAATGTAAATAATCATGAAAATAATTCAACACAATAAGATGGACAGTTCTCAGATGGCCCAGGAAGCATTTTAGCTAGCACTAACACATATTGGACCCAGACAAGCAAACCACTGAACTTGAAACTGAACTTAAAGAAATAAAAGTTTCTCTCACATGAAGTCAGTTACTTTACTTATTCATAACAATACATTGTTTGTTTCATACTGCTTCTCATGCCTCTAACCATATCCTTGTAAACTTAATAAATAATGAAAAATTAAACACCACATTGTAATTGCTCCAAGTTAAGTCTAGTTATTACCAAAGCCAATATGTCAATAATATTGTATACATGTGACATCAACTGTCTGTAGACACCGTTTCAAAGATCATTCATTTTCTATAATGTCCAAATACGCAAAAAGAAGTAACAACATCACTTTTACCTGTTTGAAGTACGAATATACACGGTTTTAGACAAAAAACACATCAGTAGAATCAGCAAAACCATTTTTCTGCTTAATCACAGATGCTAATCACAACCTCAGTGACAGAGTATGTTTGAAATAACCGTGTGAAATATGACAAGAGTAAAAGTTTCTTACAGATAATTAAGCAGAGTGATGTGATCTCCATCCTGTGTTCAAATAGTTTGTGCCCCTCTGTACAACAACCCACATCCTGAGTTCTCACCGGAAATCTCGACTGTTGTTACGCATTCGACAGTGAACTTAAAAAGCCACTAAGGACATAAAAAATAGTGTTGTCTAAACCAGACAACAAAAGAAAATTAAGTCTAAGACATACATTCCTACCAAGACAGCGCCAGCTTGTACGGCTTGCTGTCCATCTCTGCTGTCACAACCTGGGTCAAACAGCAGTGACAAAAAAGGGAAGCCACACAAAGTCTACTAATAATGTGAATTTAATGAAGCAAAACAGGTAAATAATGACGTGTCTGTCTGCATATCAGTGTGCATGCTATGTTGGAGTGTGTGCAACACCAAAAATACATAAGAGAGCAGTCAGGTGGCCAGCCAGGAGCGAAAGAAGGCCAACCAAAGGCTAACCCTGGAGGCCGTCACACTGCAAACTTTGGCTATATTTATGTTGTTTCTATCACTTGTCTGTTCAAATGTAAACTCTCTGCTGAGGTATGATCGCCAGACAGGCAGGCTGACTATCTTCTTCATTTTAAATCCTCTCTCAAAACACATTTATTTTGTCCTCATCGTTTAACTCAGCATGAGATGTTGGTTCTTAGTGTTTATAGTGTTGACTGTGTACAGCACTTGTAGCCAGTTGTGTTTTTAAAGTGCGTTATAAATAAAGATTTATCAATTGATGTCTTGAACATTAAACATTTAAGAGAATAACAGATCTGTAAATCACATCAGCATTTATTATTTTATTGTCTTTTTTTCAGGAAGACTCTGAACCTTATGAAAAAAGTCAAAGTTCTGCTGCTCAAACATCAGGTACAATGTCTGGTATATATGTTACTTTCCCTTCTGGAGACAAATAAAAAATCTGTCTCTTCAGGTATCAGACAACATATCTATTTGTTCAGAAAGTGAAAGGTAATACAGTCTGGAGCAGTTGATGTCTGATAGTGGTCGGATACCAAGTAAATACAGGACCAGTATCGCCAATACCAATACCGATACCGATATTGATCATTTTTAATTTTTATCACCTTTAAGTGTTTTCGTGATTTTCCTTATGGGTTATTAATCAGTTAAAATCCAGTAAAGACAGAAAACACGTTGTTATCATGATAAAAGCTTTTGATCAGAAATAACTTGGAGATGAAAAAAAGATTTTAAAAAATCAGTGTTCCGAAACTACAATTGTAAAACTAAATCTATGCCTTCATTGCACTTCTTTCTTGATTATTTTCTTAAGTAAACAAGTTTACACAAGTTTGTTGTGTTACCACTGAATCCAGGGCCGGAGTGGGACTCATTTTCAGGCCTGGAGTTTCATGCCTCAGACCGGCCCACTTTAGATCACGACCTATCATATTAAAATACAATAGCGCACTGTTCTCTAAAGCTAGCAATTATGTGTATGTTTTCGAAAATAATTCCAATTCAGTGGAGGGTAATGGTTGATTCACAATGTGGGTTCATTTCAGCATGAGTGCACATCTCCACCATTGTTCTTTGCAACGCATCATCCTTTTCAACAAATAAAAAAAGAATGAATAAAATATGAAATATTCAATTTGGAAAAAAAATTAAAAAAGTGTTGCATTCTGTAATAACATTATAATCAGAACCCGTGGCTCATGGCTGGTTCTTTGTGATGCATCTTGCATCAAGGCAAAGTTTGTGGCCAATTATGAAGGGTCGCATCATACTATTATTTAAATTATTAGGTTAGACAGACTAGATGTTACAACGCCACGTTACAACGACACCGTTGCTCTTTCTATTTTCCATTTTGCAAACACCCTTGCACTTGTGGGGGTGGAGCCAGGCTCCAGACACCACTGACAGTGTGCGGTGTGCACATACGTGTTACGTCAGGCTGCGTCTGTAAAGAAAAGTAAGCGAAGACGGCCCAGCGACAGCGGTAACAGCATAGATACCCACTCAGTGCCATGATTGAACATCGCCCCCCGCCCCTCACTGTGACTCCTCTGTGACTACTTCCGGCCCTCGATGTGGGGCACACTGATGCCTCCATGGTTCTCTGTGACGCACACTGGCAATGACTGTCACTATCGACCGAGACTGTCACTGTCTCCGCAGTTGACGAAGGTCACCAAGCGAATCGTTATTCATCGAGTTGTATTTAAATAAAATTAAATAATAAACAGAAAAATGACGTTTAGGCAGCAACCGGGAATTCATGTCATCGGTGGGTTGCAGTGTGACTCCGTTATGTTTACATTCAATACCGATGATCACCGTAAACGTATTTATTTATATTTATTTGTTTTCGTCATATTAAACAATTCGCATATAATAAGCTTTACGGTTACGACAAACTTTGGCAATGATTAAAAACCGACCACAAATCAATAAAAAACACATTTCTATTTACATCTTTTAGGCAACGTAGCTTGTGACGCCTTACTGGCAATAGCTGCTTAAATGTCACTTAAATGTTTTTATTTAATTATTTCAGAAGTAGTCACAGGAGTGACATTGCGACAGGATAAGCAAACTCTGTTTTACTTTAATTTACTATCCACGGTTATGCCTATTACTTTAGTAAAAAGTCACCGGAGGTCCCGGTCTGGTACGAACAGGCTTTTAATGTAACAACAGAGAAACTGAAACTGTCGATATATACGCATCGATCCGCCCACCGTCAGTACAGAGGAGAAAAGCATCGAGTACACGATCGCTGTCATTGATTTTTCAACAACATCGTAAAGTCTGCTGGAAGATTATGGAGAAAGCTCTGCTGTTAATTCTGATTGTGTTATTCTGCGGTAAGTGTTTAGTCAGTTTGTTTGAACAGACACCGTTTTATAAATTAGTCGATACTTCTTTGTCAGTTTATAGTCGCTTACTGGCAAGTTGGAAAGAAATGGAAAGAGTTATTTGAAAGTGAAAGCTGTTTCAAAACACTAACTTTAGGTGTTTGATAAATATAATTATTATTTGTCTATTTTTTGTTTATCTAAAATGTAAGTAACTTATGTTATTAACTTTTTTAACAGTCCCTGGTGGTAACAATGAAAGCGGCCAGCAAAGTGAGTTCTGCTAAAATGTGAATAATCCTCATATCTAGTTATTCCTCCTTTGATTGCTGAGGGCTTTTTTGAGTACTACATCATCAGGACATTTCAAATAATCAAATATGCATAAGGTTTAGCAGTCCATGCTGCACATGGTTTACACAGAGAGGAATCCGTAGAAGGAACAACATGAAATAAAAACACACGCAGTCTTGTCAAAAATTGTCAAATAAGGCAGATTAGCAATTTAAAAAAAAAAAAAAAATCCACATAAGCCCCTCTTTGTAAGCTTTACTTTGAATATGGCATAAGGAAACAACGTTGTAGGCAAACTTCTAACCTGGAGAGTCAAATCAGTCAAACAGGAAGTGTAAGAAGGAAGAAACATAAAGACCTGTTCTTCAGCTGGATTTGATTATAACGACAGAACATTTAACTAATTTCACAAATGACCAAACCTGGCTATTTAAATAAACAGTAGCTCTTGTGTATTCATGTAACGTGGTGAAAATGTACACCTGACACAATGATGAGAGAGAGAATTTCTCAGAGAATTTTTTATTTATAACTCCAGAACATTGATTTTGTTGTCCTTAGGCCACTTTGTAACTACTTTGGCAGTATGCTTAGGGTCACTGTCCATTTGGAACGCCCATTTGTGCCCAAGCTTTAACTTCCTGGCTGATGCCTTGAGATGTCGCCTCATCATGAAGGACACCAGCAAAACAGCCCCACAATATGATGCTACCACCCTCATACTTCACAGTTGGGATGTTGTTCTCAGGCTTACAAGCTTCCCCCTTTTCCCTCCAAATGTAACAATGGTCATGATGGTCAAACAGTTCCACTTTAGTTTCATCAGATCACAGGACATGTCTCCAGATATTGAGGTCTTTGTCCCTGTGTGTATTTGCAAACTGTAATCTGTCTTTTTCTGGCTTTTGGAGTAATGGCTTCTTCCTGTCTGAGTGGCCTTTCAGTCCATGTCGGGACTCGTTTCACTGTGGAGAATGACACTCTCTTACCAGCTTCGGTCATCATCTTGACAAGGTCTTTCGTTTCTGTTTTGGGGTTGAATTGCTCGTTTCGGACCAAAACACGTTCATCTCTGGGACATGGAACCTGTCTCCTTCCTGAGCAGTTAAATGGCTGGACATTCATCCGTTTGAACGGATGAACGTGGCACCTTCAAGCATCTGGAAATGGAACCCAAGGATCAACCAGTCTTGAGGATCTCCAATTCTCTTCCTGATATCTTGGCTGATTTCTTTTGATATTCCCATGATGTCAAACAAGGAAGTAGTGTTTGAGGTGTAGCTTTAAAATACACCCACAGGTGTGCCTCCAGTTAACTCAGATGTTGTCTGTTAACCTATCAGAAGCTTCCAAAGCCATGACATCATCATCAGGGCTTTCCATCATTGTATAAAGACATAGTAATCTTTCTGTATCCCTTGTGCTAACTTTGGGGTCTCTGGGACCCCAAGTGAAAGGACAGACAGATAGAGAGCAAGAGGGTAGCACGAGAGTTAACCCCTTAAGCCTGACTTTGAAGAAAGTAATAAAAAATACTCTAAGAATTAATCTCTTTCATTATTGTGGCATTTAGTAAATAGAAATAATTTTAGTAATCCTAACTGACCTGACAGGTTTAGTCTGATTTAACTTGAAAAAATGTTTGTGTCTTTTAACACAGTGTATGTCAACATCTGGTTTCTACTGTAAATAGATATAGATGTTACCTTCATGAAGATCTACTTCTCTGCTCTGTATGTTAATGCCAGTTGTGTTCTTTATTACAGAGCCACAAGATAAAATTCCCTGTGTTGTTTCTGTGGAATATTTTAAAAAATCTGAGACAGTTAAAGCACCGGTTGGAACAAGCGCCACTCTCCATTGTCACAGAAATGTAAGCATCAATGTGGATGATGTTATCGTGTCATGGCAGAAAGATGGCAGAGACATTTATAATAGTAAGGAGGGAAAACTTACCAACAAAACTATCATCCCCCCATCCGAAAAACACCTCAAACAAGGAGACGCATCGATCGTTCTCTCTGTAGTGGAAATGTCTGATAAAGGAAACTACTGTTGCTGCTTTCACGAAAGTAAAGTAAGAAAATGCATTAACGTGACTCTTGGTAAGGACTTTAAACACCACATATTAAAATAACATTATGCTCCATTTTGAAGTATGTTGCTATAGTGACTGAATTCTGAGTCTTTTTCATTTTCTCTGACAGACGTTGTGGGAGAAAACAATCAAAGCAGTTCAGGTCAGATCAGTGGTCACTGATTAAACATCTGAACATCTGAGCTGAAATTATTATTATTATTTTGTGTCTATTGATCTTTTCCAAGTTAATGAGATGCTCTTTTGTGTCATTGCAAATCTCAGGAAACAAACTGATTAAATCTCCAACTCCAGATCCAGCCCATAATGTATCCATGTCAGGTAACTTACAACACTTACACTTGATAACTGCATTTTATTTGTTGTTTTGAGAACAGAATGATTTAGGTTTTAAGTGCTTAATTTTTTTAGTTGTTTTGGAGTTGTTTTTGACACTTGCCTGACTAGTTAGTTTTAGTCAGAAACAACTGCAGTTCTTCTAACGTCCACTAGAGCCACTGGCTCCAAAAGTGACTCCGTCTCCTTTGACCTCCATGTTAAAAACTTCCCAGCACAATTAAACACATAGAATCTTTGAATGTCATGTGTCTAGCTCTCTGCCTCAGCTCCACTCATTTTTGAATGAACTGGGAGTTAGATTGAGTCAGGCTCTGCCAAGCTGGTGATCGGCAGAGACTCCACACTGGTCTTCAGAACCTTTTACTATTGAAGGAGTAGAAGACAAAGAAAATGAAAAGTTCAGTGGGGTTAATCCGTCTTTATATACAGATGATGGTTTTAGCTGATGAGGCCAGATTGCACATAAAAAAGGAAGCATTAGTAAAGAGTGGATGAGGTTTTGACAGGAAATTATTCAAAATAGTTCAACAAAATGTAAATTTAACAAATGGAAGCTTGTAAAGACTTAAATCTGCTCTGTATATTATATGTGACCTGGACTCAACTCAGTATCTTTTACATTGTTCCAGATGACAAGACTTGTCAAAATTGGATGTATGCTGGTATTGGTTTTGCTGGTGGTTTTGCTGTTGGTGGTGCTGTTGGTGGTCTCGTAGTATACTTCTGCATACATTGCAGAAAAGGTAAGTTGCCCATTTCTTCTTCAACACATCTTGACATTAAATATAATGTAGATCAGGGTTGTCAAACTCATTTTAGTTCAGGGGCCACATACAGCCCAATGTGATCTAAAGTGGGTTAGACCAGAAACACTGTAGTATAATAATCTATAAATAATGAAAACTCCAAATGGTTCCCTTTGTTTTAGTGCAAAGAAGAACAAGTACATCATGAAAATATTCAGAATATTTAATATTTGTTTATAAAACATTTTATGACCCTGACCCTAACCCTGGAATGTGTCTATAGTGCAGTTGTATTGCTGTCTGACATTTAGTTCTGGATGTTGTGTGCTATTCCCTCCTCTTACTGAAACAGTGGATAAATCAGAAATAGCAGAACTTCTGTAGCACCATCTCTTATTAACCTCATGTCAGCCAGGTAGATCAGATTCCCACAATGCATCTGAACAGGTCAACATTAAAGAGCAATCTGCAGCCAGAGACGGTTTCTGAATGGAATCAGAGCTATGGACTGCACACACATTGATAGAAAAGCACCATGGCATGAATTAGTAAATGTCACCAGGAAACATTTTCATTCATCAGTGTACAGATCATACGTGATGAACTAATGCAAGTAAACATTGTGGCAGCGTGACAAAGAGACATTTATGAGCATCTCCACTCCAGTGAGGAGCGTCTCCAATTCACTTTCTGTGAAGTTCTTCTTTTTTCCCGTCTTACTCATTCTTATGTTTTCATTTCCTGATCGTGCAGAGAGGGGAATCTCAGGTGCAGGGTCAATTTCAATATAATTTGCATATTTAACTGGGGTGTGGACAGGGGCGTAGCTCCAAATTCTGGGCAGTGGGCCCCTATCCATACCAGCGCACAAACCTCACATGCAAAAATTAATTGGGCCATTTATTTATAAATAAACAAACATAAATTGTGTTTTAAGCTAAAATCAGATCAGATTATACTGATGACTGGTTCTTTCATTCACCACCTGAACTGATGCATTTGGCCTACTTGTGCTCAAACGTCTATAAACATTAGGCTATCTGGTTTGTGTACTAGCGTTTTGAGCTATGACATATTTGATTTAAAAAACATTTATTCTTGAACAGGAGCCAACACACAGAGAATCAAATCAAATACATTTTTTTTTTCTATTTTTTCAATAAAATTGTTCTTCAGCTTGCAGAAAAAGAAATAAAGCCTTGCTAAAGCCTTACACGAGATGTAAGATCTCTCCCTCATCAGATAACCTAGCTAGAAGTCTTAGCTTAGGAGTGATTCCAGAAAATTCCCAGAGAACAAGCAAAGAGAGACCAAGGAATGGACAGAAATTCAGATCTTACTGCGGAGGTGTGGTTGACCCCGTTGCTAGGTATGAGTCATTAATGAGTCCTAAAAAAGCCCCAGGGTAATAAACATGGACCTGATAGTTTATGACCTATTCCTGATTTAGGGGCCGTCCAGACGGAAATGCATTTTGGTCTAAACGCAGATGTTTTGAATCGTTTTGGCCGACCGTCCACACGAATCCTGTAAACGCATAGCCCTAAAACGCACTTTTCTGAAACCTGGTCCCAGGGTGAAAAAATTCGCAAACGCAGCTCTTTTTGTGTGGACAGAGGAAAACGGAGAGAAACACATACAATGATGTCATCGCCATCATGGCCACACCCCTGGAGCAGCCTTCCACCTCTTATATCCCGTGAGACGTCTCCTAACAACATCAACAACAATGGTGGACTACATGCTCGTGTTCCTGCTGGAGAAGATATTGAGCCTATTATGGTTACTAGGGCTAAATATCATTTCTCCTTGAGTTTGGTTTCTTCTAAAGCCGATTTATAAACAGCGCTCCAGCTTTATGCGCATCCTCCACCTCTTCCTCTCTGTTTTTGGTGAATTTGTGAAACTGAAACAGCGCCACCTATAGGCCTGGAGTATGAAGTAGTGTTTTGAGACGTGTTGAGACAGATCCGTGTGGACGCAGATATTCTTGAAACGATGCTAGGGAAAATGGAGGGGGAAAAGATTGTTTTGGAACATGTGGATCAGGCCTAAGTTGTGAGCTGATCTTCTTTACTGAACTTGTTTCATGTCAACAGCAACCAAAGGATTTTCAGTAATAAGCTCCTATTTGTCTCCCACTGGGGCAACTGATAAATATTTCTTCCTCTCTGGCTTCGCTCCAACCAGCAAGACTTACGCCCTACAATGCAACGCTAAAGAACCAGCTCTGGATTGTCACAAAACGAAACGCAGTCTCAAGTTACGAGGTGTTTTAACCATTTACCTGCTGAACTGAATTCCACTTGTTTGTCTTGGTGATGAGTCACAGTTCAGGATTTTTCAGCAGGAAGGAAAACTCACCTGTAACTTTTATGAACACTGATCAGATACGCTCAAGTTCAGAAGTCAGAGAGAAGACAAATCTAGGTTAAACAAATGCTTTAATGTCAGCTGGGCTAACTTTGTGCTTGTGTACTGAACTGGGAAACAGAATCTGCCACATTGGTGCTTTTTCTTTGGTGAATTTCGGTCTCGTGCTTCAAAGTATTCTGATATTTTAAAAACACCTCCATCTTGTCCTACTTCCTGAATAGTTGTCATTCCGTCCTGTGTGATAAAATGCACATTCACATGTTACATGAGGTGTTAACTGCGTAGGTTCTGCAGTAAATCAGTGACAGAGCTGCAACATTTTATTCATAACAATTATGGATTATATTATTACAGATAGGGACAGATGATCGGTGAATTTCTGAAATTGAAACAGTGCCACCTACGTGTGGACAAGGCCTTAGTTTGTCTTTTTAGGCGAGTTCAACCTCCAAGCACCTGAAGTTAATATCTGAACTGTCTTGGTGTTTTACTGATTGACCAAACTGCATAAACAACAATGCTAATGCTTCTGGTTGTGTGTCTAACAGATCAACCACCACGGCAGAACCAACAAGAACTGAATGATGGTGCTGAGAGTGAAGAGCAACAGAGTCTCAGGGAAGAAGAAAGCACCACCTGAAAAAAGAAGACTATTTTCTTCCATTATTTTTATTATGGTTATCAGGTATTTTCAGGGTATAATCAGGGCGGCATATTAATTAACGATTTAGATAGGAGGATGTTCTTTCTTTGTGTGTTTTTTAAAGGGTGTTAACATCTCAGACAGTAGTCAGTTTTGGAAGCTGTGAACTAGAGCCCTGCGCGGGACTGTTTTCTTCATCCCGCTCCTGCCCGCTCCCGCTGACTTTCTGACCATTACCGCCCGCACCCGCAACGTGGGTGTTACACTCCCGTCCGCTCCCGCAATTTATATGTCCACTCCTGCCTGCACCCAAAAAACTCTGAGAATTTATGCCCGCACCATAATAGAGATGCATTGATTTTGTGTCTTCTCCCATACCGCGGATGGGACAGCCTCCCGGAGAAAAAAAAAGTTGTGCTAGACAAATCTATCTGATTTAATCTTAACATGATAATTTTGGAAAAGTTCATAGTCCGCCTCACTGAAAGTTATATGCAAATCCATCAGTCATCATCGCACAAGCTGCTATTTCGCTTTACGCATCAATGTGTGATTGAGTTTACGGTGATGGTCTCTTTTCTAAGAAACATGAATAAGAAACATGATAATGAGAACACAGATAAGCGACACTAATAAATTTAAATATAACATAGTTTAATCAGAAACTTTGCACCAGCACACGGCACATAACAGACTGCTTTGAAAAATATTAAACAACATTAAAACAGCAGTTTTAAAATTATTAGCGGAATATTACCATGATGTCGCAGGTAGCCTATTCTGTTTGAGAAAATAAAAATTAGAATGAAAACGTTCAAACTTAAACAGCCTCTGTTCAGTAACACCGGCAAGGAGGCATCATTACGCATCTGGACGCCTATTAACAAATAATAAAAGTAGGCTGTGAGTGGCTCAAAAGACACTGAAAAATAACACAAAATAAACAAAGTTAACGAATGAAACTAATTGATTTAACAAATGAATCACTTGGCCATATTGTGTAAAGCCCTTGTTTGATGTTATTTCCGACAGTTTTTATGTCCATCTTTTTCCTCCCGATCCCGCAGTGTTTTTTTAAACCGCCCGTTCCCGCCCGCAGCAAAATTGAAACCGCCCGCTCCCGCGAGATTTGTGTTGGGACCCGGCGGGACCCGGCGGGACCCAATCCCAATGCAGTTTTTTTTTTTTTTTTTTTTTAGCACGATCATTGAACCAAATCTGTTGTGCAAACCAAACTGTTTCTATTTTTCATGTTTGAGTCATGAAAACAATGCTGTACTTCACTACCAGGTCCCACACTTAGACTTTACTGTGTGGTTTCGTTTACACTTTTACTCTAATTCACAACGTGTTCTTCTCAGTCTACATCCTGGAAATTAGCCTGTAGTTCTCCTGCCCACAGCATTTGAAGTGGAGGAATTTCAGTCTGGAGACCCTCCAATGAAAACTGCTTCTCCTGCAAAGATCTCGTGGGTCAATCAAATTATGTGGGCTTAACATGGTGATGGCTGGAAGAGTAACAATAGTCGTACACATTGTCTGACCACCATGGAGTTGTATCAGTTTACTAATGACTATTTAATTAATAACTAAATGGCTGTGATTGGTTGGAGTTGAATATCACACAATGAAGTTAACATAGTGTTGCTACGCTGGCCTACTAAGTCCAGTTTCTTTACAAAACGTACTGGCAAGGGGAGGCGACTTTGGTAAAATACTTGCAGCTTGATAGGAAGTACCACAGATGGAAAGTTTTCATCCTACAGATAAACATCAAATTTTCGTTTGCATAAAAACTCTCCATATCTTTAGCAATCTGCATTGAGCTTTCCACCACGCCCTTCTGTTGGTTTGATTTTCGGCAGTGTACAGGAACTGTGACCAAGTCTGGAGACACACTGTGGAAAGGTGGAATATCTAATGTGAGCAAAGACCAAATAAGTTTTGGGAGTTTTTAAATTTGGGGTTTGAAATCATATAATCGATGGAATATCCGTGGGGCAGCACATCACTCAAGAGTCACTCAAGAGTCATAAACTCAAGAGAATGAATGCTGAAGTAAACTGGTTGTGCAGCTGCCTTTTAGGAGAAAGTGAAGCAGAGAAAGATAATCTGAGTGAAGATGTTTTAGATTTACACTCATGATCATTTAAGCTTCTATTTGTTATTACTACGACTAGTCCATTGAGCCAACATGTTTGAACAAGCTGGGAATGTGATGCAGCTCCAGGTTGATGGCATCACTCCAGGCTGAACTGGTTTGACAACAGATCTTGCTCTCTTCTAAAGTCTTTGTTTATTGACAGTGATCTTTAACCACTTTCAGTAACCGTCCCAATGTGACTGAACTGAAGAGCACTGTAAAAATAGAGACGTAGGAGAAACTTCTATTTGAAGTATTTGAATGACTGCACTGAGTTCATTTCTGCTGTGTGCTGAATATCTGATAGCTTCTATCTGATCTGGATGCCAAGCAAGTTCATTTATTTTAACTGTACTCAAAAAGAAAAGGTGTTGTTATGATTGTTTTTTTTTCTGTATCTCTATTTTAAGTGATTTATAACAGTGATAGCAATCCAGTCTCCTGCCATGGTGGTTCAAAGGCCTAATAGGAGCATCACTGGGAGTCAGTCATTCAGAGTGGCTGCTGTTACAAGTGAAACTACTGTATCTGAGATGCTAACAGTTGATAATCAGTCTGATAATTACATGAATGAGTACGTATGCAGGAGTTTGTCTGAGTTGGTACAATGGAGGCAATAAATCATGAGTGTGTTGTTGTGTTGTGTGGACAGACCTTAGTATTAATCTCCCTCTGATTGAACTTTACACTACCAGTTGAGGAGATTGTTTTCTGTGACTGTTCACAGATATCCAGGGTTATCTATTACCGTATGTGTTTTTTAAACTTTAATATGAAAAAAAAAACAGCTAATCAGATGTGTTTATTCATAGTGACTTGCTGTTTTACTGTTTGTACTCCTTTTATCAGTCTGTGACGTCCTCTAATAATGAATAGAGGATCAAATGTAATGTGAAAATGTTATTACATTTTAAACTTGTTTAATTTAAACCTGTTATTTCCTGAATCTCTTGTTTTTGGTTATTGTCATTATCAGATTTTTTACATTCTCTGTGCTCATATGCACTTTATAAAGTGTGTTTTTGATGAATCATGTGGTGGGAGACTTTTTTACAGTGATTAATGTGAAATGTCAGAACAACATTAAAAATGTTTTGAGTCAAATCCTGGATGTATCTTTAACTGAAACCAGAGTGAAGGTCAGACGTGATCAGGATGAATTTCTTCTCTGTTATTATTGAACACGTTTCTGCTGTAAATCATCTGAACATTAATGTGATTAGAGTTTTATTGTCTCTCCGTCTGAACTGTACACAACTTCATCTTTGGAGACAAGCCTCTACATTTTAAAGACTGTGGCTGAGGTCAGACTTTCATGGTCCTCACCTACAGTCTTTATTTACATGCACACTACTCCTGAACTGTTCTGTTCTGGGTTTAATCATATTCAGGACCTGATATTGAACAAAACATGATTATTCACACAGTTATTGCTAGAAGAATACACTTTGTCATTCAGTCAGAAACAACTAGCACCCAATAACTGACAAAACACTTGGGTTTCCTGAATATGGAAGACCTGCAGTGGATGTTGGTGGGTTTCCTCACATCAACTGCTGCTTCAGGTCCTTCCACAACATTTCTATTGGATTAAGGTCAGGACTTTGACTTGGCCGTTCCTAAACATTCATCTTGTTCTTCTTTAACCGTTGTGTTCTTGGTTCTCGTTGTCTTGCTGCATGACCCAGAACATCACCGCCATTATTGTCCATGCTCTCGTCACCTCACACCACCCAGCTTATTGCACCACCTGCCTAGATGTCCACCATGGGTTCTACAGCATGTCGTCACTCAGCTCCATGCCTTTTGAACATTCTCCCACCTGACATTTAAAACATACTTATCTCACTTCCGTGCACGTTTAAATCTGCTTTCATTGTATGTTCTTGTCATGGTTCTGGGTTTTTTGATTCCTGTGTTTGTGTTTTGAGTTTTCAGGTGTCATGTTTTTCAGTTTCCTGTTTTATTTT
This sequence comes from Planiliza haematocheilus, assembly GCA_005024645.1. Taxonomy (NCBI): domain Eukaryota; kingdom Metazoa; phylum Chordata; class Actinopteri; order Mugiliformes; family Mugilidae; genus Planiliza; species Planiliza haematocheilus. The sequence continues at coordinate 59,222 of SRSE01000456.1, read as the reverse complement.
GTTAAGGTCTTGATTTCCTGTTAGGTGTTACTCCCTTTGTTTTTCCTTTTGGTTGGGTCATTGCTTTCTCCTTGTTTTATGCCTTGATTTGATTCAACAAACAAGCAAGCCCAAAGCAGAAAGTGCCGCTGAGACAGCAGATATTCCAAAAACAAAATTCAAAAGTTTCAAAAAGACAAAAATACGTACACATGACTAGAGATCAAGAACACGGGAAACACAGAGAAATGGTAAAAAACAGTATGATGCAACAAAGGACAAAGGGAAAAGCAGGACTATATAAACACACGCAAGGGCAAAGGAGACACAGGTGAAAACAATCAGGGCAGGGCAGATAATTAGAAAGGTGGGAAATCAAGGTGACGAGAAACACGGGGAAGACAATCACAAAGGCTGGAAGGGACACAAGACAGCAAACCAAGAACTTAACAAAATAAAACATGAAACTGGAAAACATTATTATTATTATTATTATTATTATTATTATTAGTGGTAGTAGTAGTAGTAGTCTTTCTATAAACTCTTGGTCCAGTTCTAGTCTAGGCAAGTAAACAAACAAACAAAAAAAACAAGTCCAGTTGCCTTTTTTTGAACTTTTTTTTGGGGGGGGGATATTCTAGTCAAAGGGTTGCTGAATAAATACTGTGGAATCTCTTTGTATGATATCTTTGTGATCACTGTGTTTTTTTTAGTCAAGCTTAAGCTCCCATCAACCTAGGAAGATGATGAGGTCAACAAGTTAAAATCACATATTACTGAGCAGCAATACTCACCAGACTGCACAAACAGCAATGTTAATGTTTCTGGGTTTGTGTATTAACAGTTCAAAGAACCAAAGAGGACTCTTTTATTCTTTCATTGTTTTTAGATGCTTTTAGATGCTTTTAGTTAAAAGTTGTTATCATGGTAATTTGCATCTGAATCTGTTGTCATGGATACTTCCATTATCATGGTCTAAACCACTGTCAAATCCTTCTCTAAAAGGGAGTTCATTTAGTTGCGAGCTGATCTTCTTTACTGAACTTGTTTCATGTCAACAGCAACCAAAGGATTTCCAGTAATAAGCTCCTGTGACCTGTTGAAAAAAACGAACAAACTAATGTTATTTTATGTGGAAATATTTTATTTTCACTAAGCATTGTTTTCTATTAATTCGTAATCACATTCCTTATTTAATTTTGCATTTCATTTATTAATTCATTCCATCCTAGAGGGCTGAGTTGTTCCATAGGGTGGTTCTGTGAGGAAAAAATAAAATAAAATGATTGGCTTATTCTGATGTAGTTAAATCATTACTGGTGAAGCACATTTGGATTGAAGAGAACCTTCACCATGCTTCATCATTCGTCCTGTTGATGTGGTAGGATGGTGGGAAAGACTTGCAGAAACGATTGGAACTATTTTTTCTATTTTTTTTCCAACGAGAGACATTTTTTTTCCATATAGGGTGCACCCAGTTAAAAGACACAAGTAAAAGACATTCAAACAAATATTACTTAAGGTCAGCAGTGTTTGTAAATTGTTTATTATTTCATGTGTTTTAATACAGTCATTCTGGTTAAACTCACTTTTGTGCTTCCTTTTACTGTCAGTGTCAAATTATTGTTCATTACGCCTCCCTGTGAATGTAGACAGTTCTGATCCAATGTCTACTTACCTGCCAGGTGGGTTACACCTATTTATCTCCTACTGGGGCGACTGATGAATATTTCTTCCTCTTTGGCTTCGCTTCAACCAGGAAGAGTTCCACCCTACGATGCAACGCTAAAGAACCAGCTCTGGATTGCCACAAATTGAAACGCAGTCTCAGGTTACGAGATGTTTTAAACTTTTACCGGCTGAACTGAATTCCACTTGTTTGTCCTGGTGATGAGTCACAGTTCAGGATCTTCCAGTATCTTTCAGGAGGAAGGAAAACTCGCTTGTAACTTTTGTGAACACTGAACAGTGTTCTTGTACTACTTCCTGAATAATTGTCATTCCGTCCTTTGTGATAAAATGCATATTTACATGTTACAAGAGGCGTTAACGGGCCTGGTATTGATTCAACATGCAAACTGGTCTGTTGACTGTTTGGATACTAACATGAACTAATGACTGTGTAACACTTTATTAGCCGTGTTTACAGATAAATGTACCTACTGGCTTTTATGAATGACTCCCACAATGGAAGGAGACATAAGGATAAAGTATTTACTCAGTGCGTCTAAGCAGTTTATTTCAGTATATCGCTTTTTTTGAGATATTTTATTTCGACCACAAGGGGGCGACAAAGACCAATGAAAAGACGATGAAGACGATTCCTCAACCAGCGAGGCTTCACATCGCTGATTTCCAGGTCAAAGCTACTGCTCATTAATAAAAGAAAAGCAGAAAACGTCCAAGCTGATATATTTCAAACACCAGTTTCAGACCAAAAGTCTGAATTAAAGCGAAACATCATATAAAAATGTCTCATGAGAGACACTTACGTAACATTTACACACTTCTATGTGTCTACGTACCAATATCATTAATAACGAGGCAGCTATCACTACTGAAAACTCTAATGATGCACAAATCAGTTTGTTTGAACACTTTCACATCTGACTGTTCATCTGACTCTTTGATGAGGCTGAACTATCTCAAGTTCTGTCTGACTCATCAGGAACTTTTCTGGCAGAAAGAAACCACATAAAAATATACAGATATTTTATTTATTTACTCATTTGTTGGCAGTTTATATAAAAATAGAGCATGTTACATTTGAGAGAGGAAATGCATAAATGAGTCTGGATGGAAGTATTAAAAAAGAAAGAAAATAACGTTTATTTGGTATTTTGTGATGATATGGGAATAATAGCATGGAATGAGAAGCATTAGTGTCATATTGATACAGATAGAGATGGATGAAACAGACAAAATTATATGTCCTTCAATATTAAATGGTTTTAGTTATAAGGTAATAAGTACTATATTTACTCATTTTGGATTTTAAGGCCTAATATGTTGATTAAGTAGGTTAAAGTGAAATTAATATTTATCAGATGATAAAAGTGAAGTTGTGCTAATGTGGTATATATAAGGCAAAAATAAAAGTGTGAAAAACCTTTTTGTCAATCAAATGAGCTCCCCTTGGTGGCTGGCTGCAGTGTAGGTCATAACCTCCTCCACGTTAGTGGATGGGACTAAGGCCAAACAATTCTAAGTTTCATTTTAGTTATTTGACATAATAGAAACAGGATGTCACATGATAACTACTGCCATGAGGTAGAGCAGAGCGTCATATTAATAAGTCTGGAGGAAGTGAGAGCAGAAGCTCTCCAAGTTGTCCTCCACTGCTCCTCTTCTTTGTCAATGAAACACCAGTCTGGTCCAGAATACTTTCTTTCTCTGGATCTCATCTCAGGATCTCGCAAAATCCTGAGAAAGTTTTGCGAGATATCGCAAAAGTCCAGAGCTGCCTTCTCCAATATGGCGGCAACACTGACGTACAGTCCAGTGCTCAATGAGACAGAAGTTAATACTGTTTTGTAAATCAATAGCAGACTAAATCTCAGTCCACCTCCTCTGTTCAGAGAAGGTTTTTCCAGTCTTTCCTTTGCTCTTCCTTCAAACCATCGCAATGTATAAGTCTGTACACTCCTCACTGCACTGAACAGCGTACACCACATTACTCTGTTTCTGCCTGGGTGTTTTGTCTTTTGGGCGGACCAGTCTCTGCCTAAGTGTGTTTCCTGGTTTGAAATAAACTGGAATACGGTGATTTCTGAAAATTCTCCCGAGTTTCTCAGACACTCCAGCCACGTAGGGAGTGACGATGTTCTTCCTTTTGTTGCTCTCCTCCTCTCTGTCCCTTTTTAGGTATCTTTTTGAGTCTTTGACAAAGGCCCAGTTGGAAAATCTGCATGTCTTGAGTGTTCATTTGATGTGTTTCTGCTCCTTCTCCTTGTCATCTAGTCTCGTAGGTACCGTCTGTGCTCTATCCTGAAGGGTTCTGATGACCCCTACTTTGTGTTCCAGGGGGTGATGGGAATCAGAGAATTGGTGCTGATCAATGTGAGTTGGTTTCCTATATACTTCAGCATTGAGGCTTCAGTCTTTTTCCACATGCACCAGGCAGTCCAGGAAAGCCAAACTACCCCTGCTGATGTTCTCCCGAGTGAACTTGATGTTGCTGTCCACTGCATTGATGTGATCTGTGAAAGATTCCACTTCCTGCCTCTTGATTTAACCCAAGTGTAATCCACATACCTGAACCACTGGGTGGGGGTGTTTCCTGTGTGTTTTTGGATATACAATAATGTTATTGTAGTAAACAGAGACTCGCCAAGCACTAGGACCAAGCGGAAACAGGCCGCTTCTCTTAGTTTAGCCCCGCCCACAAGCTCCTCCATTGGCTCTGCCGTTTCTTGTGTGATTGGCCGACCCCGCTGTCACTCCACCTTGCTGTTACACTGGTCTGGACAAGAGTCCTCGTTAGCCTGCTTCTGTAAATTGTCCGTTTGTTCTGCTTGGGTCACGTCAGCCAGAAGGATTGTAATATCAGAGCTTTTATTTACATTAACCTTTGAATCGGTGTCCATGTGTGTATATGTGTTTGGTAATTAGGCGCAGCCAGGATGTCTAAAAAAAGAAAAGTGGATATGAGAGACTTCTTTAGAAGTCAAAGTGCAGCCATCCTGCATCCACTTCAAGATCATAATTTACAAAGCTCTCAATAATCTTGTAGTGTATTAGTTTTATTGAAAGTGCTGATAGTATTATTACTACTACAAGAGTCTGGACAAACTGGCCTTGATTTCCACCACAGAGAGGGAACTGATCAGGAACATGTCTGCTCCTGGTTTGTGTTAAATAATGAAGTTGATACTAAAGCAGTGTGGACACCATCAAGGTGAACCGGTTTAGTCCTGACTCTTGAATCATGGGTAATAATGTAGTGATTCTCCAAAGAATCAGGTGACCATTTTAGACCTGAAGGTATCCAGCTGTCATGTTTATGACTATGGTGATGATATTATCATGAAATAAATGTAGACCTATTTTAGCCTGTTGTTTTAATTCTGTACTTGTACCCAGACCAAGACAAATATCACCTCATGCCAACACCAACTCTTCTGAATCTGCCTCAGATAAACTGACAAATGTTTATGTTCTGAATCGAGACACTTTTGATTTGCAGTCATTAATCTGTTAAGCTTCTACTGGAACTTCACTTTTGGTTTTGATATAACCACTGCAGAACAAGTTATTCAAATATTGTGATGCAAATCTTCCTGTTCTCCTTTAACTCTGAACTTTTATAAAGTAAATATTTACTTTAGTTAGCACTGCAAGGTCATTCATGTTCATCTCTTGTGTCTCTACAGAGTCAGAGACTGTATTTAGAGGCAGTGATGATCAGGGATCATGTTTCCAGGAATCAGTAACCGCTGTTGATCTGGGACAAACACTGTTACTGACAAACTAAAGATTTTCAACCTGTTGCTACCTCAGATTTCTCATCAGGTCGTGATCACAGTCTCTGGTTTGAATCTACAGGATTATCAGATGTGATTCATATCAACCATAGCAGCTGCATTAACTGCACCTCTCTCCCAATGTTGGGAATGCTTGCTCAAAGGCTGAATGGTGCACCACTGGAGGCCTTTATCTAACAAGAAATGATCCAACGAGCAAACTGGTCTGTTGACTGATTGGATACCATTATTAACATGAACTATGACTGAGTAACATTAGCTGTGTTTTACCACCTATACTGTTACTGGCTGATTACACTTTACAGATAAATGTACACATTGACTCTCACAGTGGAAGGAGTCATAGGGATAAACTATTAACTCTGAGCAGATTATTTGATGTCATTTTTTGTAGAGATTTTATTTGATCTATTTTGCAACACGCTGCTAGCTTATTTATTTCTATTAAAACATATAAACCAATTTTATTTTCTGATTTTATCTTTATTGATCTTAAAAATCTGTATGGTCGAAAAAATAAAATCAAATGTGACATAAATAATTATTTAAAATACACAGGACAAGATGTTACTATCCCTTGTGCCGAAATCCCAGGCAAAACACGTTTAGAGGCCCTGTTCGACTAAGAGGCCCTACCAAGCCTGCAGTCTGTAATATGAACAATAACCTATATCCTACAGTATATCCATCTCACATAGTAGAAATAAATACAAACTGCCCCCAATTTTACTATCCACCATTATCCGCCTTCCATTACAGCCCTATAACCTCACCCCAGAACACATCTTCAGTAGTGAAGTAAATAAATCAAATGATAGAAGTGGACTTCGTCATCTAAAACCTATGGATTGACAACGTTAGTGTCTAATGTCTTCGGCTGAAGTTTCTGTCCTCTAACTGGACATTCCTCCTCAGTTTCAGATTGACTCATCCAAAGTATTTGGGGGGTGGGGGTGTTGCAACACCGCTACTTTTGCAACGAGCTGATCAACAGACATTCACTCTGTCGGCAGAGAAACGAAACTTTGTGAGTGAATTAATAGCCCACCCTGCATCCACTCCACATACATTTTAGACCATACAAAAAAGGTTAAAAGAGGTTGACCTGGATGACTGAGAACGTTCACAGACATGCATTTTATACCATAAGAAAATTAAATATTGACCCTCATTATTTATTTATTTAAATGGCAATAACAGGTAACTGCAATAATCATTTGTTTACTATGCTTTATTATGTCTCGTGTGAATGTACTGGTACTGGAAACACTTTAGGAATGCCAAAAATTAAAAAGGCAGCAGGAGATTGACTTATTTTTCGACTCAAGTTGTATAATTAGGTGACAGGAGCGAAACAGAAAGCTGTCAATCCATAAATGCACTAATTCAAGTTCATAGTAGTACATATTGTTGCATTAATGCCATGTAGGTGTTCATTTATGCAACTTAAAGCTGTTTGTTGGAACTTAAAACTTTCAATCAAGCACATACGAAATAGTTGACTGCAGGAATCTGTTTTTTTCCTCTGTTCTTGTTTTGTATTTATTAAATATAATAAAATAATACAAATAATATAAAATATTGTTGTGTCGGAGTAAGTCGGGGTGGGGGCGGCCAAGGGGGATGCATCGCCCAGGGCCGCCCCCACCCCGACTTACTACCGCCTCAACATTCCTCCACTCCGTCTACCCTTCTTTCTTAACAAATCAGTCAGAGGTCGATCGATTTTATTTTGTTCAAGTTTGTTCGTTATCCCTGGAGAATAATGAAGTTAGTCGCACTTTCACTTTATTTCTCCTACTTCTTGGTCTTTGCGCAGCCTCAAAGTACAAGTGAGTATTCTGGATCCGTTTGGATTCAACGTCTTTAGTTGTCCGATCTTTATTTGTCTTGTCTTGTTATCAGCTCAGATTCTTCTCACGGGTTCGTCAGTCGTTTAACATAAATCCGAGAATCCAAAATCGGAACATAACGGTAGTTTTCCATGTTTTCATGTGTTTCTTTTTTTCCTTTTTTTTCTTTTTTTTTTACTTTCGATTTTAAGATGGGGTCATTCTAAATGCAAATCAAACATAACACATAATAAGAGCAAATAAAATTAATGTGGCGACTGTGGATCAGTAGGTAGAGCGGGTTGTCCACGAACCGGTTAGCGGTTCGATCCCCAGTGCTTTGGAATGTGCCACATGTCAAAGTGTCCTTGAGCAAGACACTGAGCCCCCAGTGAGTGGCACTAGTGTGTGAATGTGTGTGTGCTTGTGTGTGGTGTGTCTCTGACTGTAAAGCGCGTTGAGTACCAATAGGTAGAAAAGCATTTATAAATAAATGAATGTACTATTAAGTGCAAAAACAATGATATGGAATATTCATTCATTCATTCATTCATCTTCTATATTCCTGTAAAGGGTCGCAGGGGATATGAAATATGAATCTTTTAACATAATTATTGTAATAGGATTCAAATAATATTAGTAAGAAACTGTTTTTGTGCTACTAACAATAATCATAATTAATTATTAAGTTTCTGCATTTTATTTCTGTATTTATTTACACAAAGTGTATTTTCGTTCACAGTTAACCCTGAACCACGAGCTAGCTCCGTGTTAAATGTGTTAACATGTTTTTATGAGTGTATAGGTGACCCTGTTTGTGCACAATGTGGGGGAATGAGATCTTCAAGTCTATTCAAAAAACTTTCAAAAGTTAAATACGGATGTTTAAATGTGACGTCAAATCAGACATGTTACATAGCCTCAAAAGTTTTTCTATCCTTCAGAATGATCTATAAGAGTGAGACAGGAGTAAAGGATGAATACAAAGAGATGAGGAGGGGGAATGAAGAAGAGTGAAGAAGGGATAGAAAGAGGAAGAGATAAGCAAGGAGAGGAAAGGACAGGAGAGAGAAGGGTGATAAAGAGGAGGAGAATGAGAGGAGGAAACGGGGGAAGCAGATGTTTCCTACAAGACAAAGAAACAGTAAAGTGAAAATGTTATTACAAAAATTGTCTCTTTCGAGTCATCTGCTCTTTCCATCTTCCATCTTTTTCAAGGCACTCCAAAAGTGTCTGGAGCCACTGCTTCCTTCCACTCCTGGTCGCTGCTCTGTAAACGGCCATTAGTCTTGGCACTTCTCCAGGAGGTCCTAAATCACAACATGCTGGACTTCTGAGCTGGCTCTCACCAATGCTTTGGCTACACAGCACTAATCTTCACCACACTATCTGCAAGTGTGAAGACAATATGAGTCTTTACACTTTTCAGAATCATCATCACAGATTCATCCTTTTGAATATCTATAGTTAGCTTCTCTCAGTTGCAGCTCTACATCATGTGAATCTCTACTACTGAGTGATGGAAGGCTGCCTGTGTCCAGTGTAGAATCTGAGACGTCATCAGCTGAGAACGTGAAGTTGATAACTCAACAAACATTACAAACAAAGCACCAGTGTCAAACAAAACTTTTAGCAAGCTCCATTAATAAAATACGAATAATTGTAATGTAATGTAATTTGTAGACGGTCAGGAGATAATTCTGTAGGTCAACCTACACACCCTGGATGATGATAACAGGTAACTACGGCAGATAATGTGTTATTTAGAGGCTTCAGTTCCCCAGTCACTCCCACTATATGGATACACGCAGATCTAATTATCTCCCAAAGGAATATTAGTTACATAAAAGTTATATGGGTGAGTAAATGACTGTATTTTATGCCAGAAATCAGGTCCAGGTTGGAAAGTTAAAAGTTAAAGTACCAGGAACTCATTAAATTAAGTTGATTTAAATGATAGAAAAGGATAACTTATTGAGCTGGTGCCTTTTTCCAGTCTCTGCTGTGGCCTCCTTGTAACTTAATGTTTCTGGTATCTGCTGACCAGTCGTCTACAGCAGCTTAGAGGTCCATTCCTCAGAACAGATCCTGCTGCAAGACTCAGTTTCTCTTAAGATTCATCTAAAATACAGATTTCTAAAACATTTACAGTTTTTTACAATCGCTAACAAGCGCTTACCCATACTTCAGATATTTTTTCTAAACTCTTAACACAGATTCACACCTACAAAACACAATTGGCCAAATGGATAATTTTCTTCTCAAAAACACATTTTGTTAAATATATACTAACTCTTCATTTCAAAATAGAACATATCTTTCTCTGCACACACCAACTTACCAAAACACTGGAAATATGACTCAAAATGAAATGATTCTGTCAAAGAATAACTCTTGTTTTCACTTCACAAGGTACATGCAGTGAATCAAAGTACACCAGGTTTCAAAATACTGGCTATTGCTGACATTACAAAAACTGCATAGACTTTTATGCTTCAGTTTTACAGGTATTTGTATGCAAAACATGCAATCCACTGTTTTTACACTAAATTTTTTGGTTGGGAACTCTATGTCCACATGTATTGTTCACATTCAAAAGCATTCCAGTAAAAAGCAAATCATTTTTTTCCTTTACTGTTTACTACAGGAGGCACAGTAGAAATACAGTTTACAGTATGATAGAACATAAAAGGTTTTACAGTGTTGCTTACAGTACAGCAACAAAATATCCATGAAACACACAAGAGTATTCTGAACAAAAAATACAACAGCAAAAAGCCCAGATTGAGGGGCTACAAAAAAGCACAAAATGACTGTATGTAGTCTCTGTGATCTTCAGGGTTAGGCCACATGTTTTCATCAACATCGCATCAGATATTATCTAAGGCGATGCACGTGCAATAAAAGCGCTTGGCATGTCGGATCCACCCTTGTCAATCATGGACTGTGATGTCCCTGCAGCCAGCACCCATGGCTTCAAGGAGGGACATCTGGTCATGTGGCTAATGGTCATCAACCTTCCACCTCCATACAGAAAAGAACTCCTCTATGGGGTTGAGGAAAGATGAATAGGGTGGAAGGGAGAGATGTACCAGTCTTGGGTAGTGAAGAAAACTTTGAAGGGGCATTGAAATTGACATGCCTGGGGCAATTCCAGCCATATGCTGACCTCTGATATGACCTCTCCTGCTTCTGCTGCCCTGCTGATCAGAGTTTCCTCCTTTGTCCTTTTGTCCTTTTGTTCTGACCACGTCTGGAGCCATCTCTGCCCCTCCACTGAGTTCATCCTCTTGTGTAAAGTTGACCTTGACTAACCAATATGCAACCACACCTGGGGACAGGGTATATCTGTGCTCTGGCCCTACATTCAGGGCCAGTCTCCAGTCTCTGACCCACTCTGTGTCGGTAGGCTCACCATGACCTGGAACTCCAATACAGTTTTTGTCAGTCGCTAACAAGCGTTTGTCCAATCAGTGGGTCACATTTTCAAAACTCTAAACACAATTAGCACAGCATCGGTCTTTTGTGGCCATACCATTCACACATTTCATGTCATTTTCACACAATATGCAGTCAGTGAACACATTTCCACAATGCTTACATATTCTTAACAGACCAGCTGTACCTCCCAACAAAATTATGGATAGTTTTTGTATTATTTTCAAATGTTAACACACAACATACCACAATAGCAAAAGCAATATTCCAAACCTTAGATACAGTATAAAAACCTCTTCTTCTGCAATGATATCAGTTCAAAAACAACATATCTCAGCTGATATAGTTTTTTTCAATCACTAATAACATGGTTTGAAGTCCAGTGTTGAAGAAAAAAAACAATCAAAGTCTAGTTCCAAGTTTGGTGAAGTGTTGCAAGTTTATTGGAGTTCCAGGTCATGGTGAGCCTACCGACACAGAGTGGGTCCGAGACCGGAGACTGACCCTGAATGTAGGGCCAGAGCACAGATATACCCTGTCCCCAGGTGTGGTTGCATATTGGTTAGTCAAGGTCAACTTTACACAAGAGGATGAACTCAGTGGAGGGGCAGAGATGGCTCCAGACGTGGTCAGAACAAAAGGACAAAAGGACAAAGGAGGAAACTCTGATCAGCAGGGCAGCAGAAGCAGGAGAGGTCATATCAGAGGTCAGTATATGGCTGGAATTGCCCCAGGCATGTCAATTTTAATGCCCCTTCAAAGTTTTCTTCACCACCCAAGACTGGTACATCTCTCCCTTCCACCCTATTCATCTTTCCTCAACCCCATAGAGGAGTTCTTTTCTGTATGGAGGTGGAAGGTTGATGACTATTAGCCACATGACCAGATGTCCCTCCTTGAAGCCATGGGTGCTGGCTGCAGGGACATCACAGTTCATGATTGCCAAGGGTGGATCCGACATACCAAGCGCTTTTATTGCACGTGCATCGCCTTAGATAATATCTGATGCGATGTTGATGAAAACATGTGGCCTAACCCTGAAGATCACAGAGACTACATACAGTCATTTTGTGCTTTTTTTTAGTTACACCCCCCCTCAATCTGGGCTTTTTGCTGTTGTATTTTTTGTTCAGAATACTCTTGTGTGTTTCATGGATATTTTGTTGCTGTACTGTAAGCAACACTGTAAAACCTTTTATGTTCTATCATACTGTAAACTGTATTTCTACTGTGCCTCCTGTAGTAAACAGTAAAGGAAAAAAAAATGATTTGCTTTTTACTGGAATGCTTTTGAATGTGAACAATACATGTGGACATAGAGTTCCCAACCAAAAAATTTAGTGTAAAAACAGTGGATTGCATGTTTTGCATACAAATACCTGTAAAACTGAAGCATAAAAGTCTATGCAGTTTTTGTAATGTCAGCAATAGCCAGTATTTTGAAACCTGGTGTACTTTGATTCACTGCATGTACCTTGTGAAGTGAAAACAAGAGTTATTCTTTGACAGAATCATTTCATTTTGAGTCATATTTCCAGTGTTTTGGTAAGTTGGTGTGTGCAGAGAAAGATATGTTCTATTTTGAAATGAAGAGTTAGTATATATTTAACAAAATGTGTTTTTGAGAAGAAAATTATCCATTTGGCCAATTGTGTTTTGTAAGTGTGAATCTGTGTTAAGAGTTTAGAAAAAATATCTGAAGTATGGGTAAGCGCTTGTTAGCGATTGTAAAAAACTGTAAACTTGCAACACTTCACCAAACTTGGACCTAGGATTGTTTTTATTCTTCAACACTGGACTTCAAACCATGTTGTTAGCGATTGAAAAAACTATATCAGCTGAGATATGTTGTTTTTGAACTGATATCATTGCAGAAGAAGAGGTTTTTATACTGTATCTAAGGTTTGGAATATTGCTTTTGCTATTGTGGTATGTTGTGTGTTAACATTTGTAAATAATACAAAAAATATCCATAATTTTGTTGGGAGGTACAGCTGGTCTGTTAAGAACATGTAAGCATTGTGGAAATGTGTTCACTGACTGCATATTGTGTGAAAACGACATGAAATGTGTGAATGGTATAGCAACAAAAGACCGATGCTGTGCTAATTGTGTTTAGAGTTTTGAAAATATGACCCACTGATTGGACAAACGCTTGTTAGCGACTGACAAAAACTGTAACATTTAGCAGGTCAGTCTATAAATGAGTGAACGTTTGGACAAATACATTTTCATTGTAACTGTATGTTTCTTTTCTTGTTTTTGAAGGTCAATCTGATCTGATATGTTCACCTCAGTCAGTTGTTGCCGTGCTGGGTGAGGATGTTATTCTTCCCTGTCGTCTTCATCCGTCCATCAGCGCCGTCTCTGAGACAGTGGAGTGGACCAAACCTGGTCTAGACCCAAACAGTGTCCATCTCCACCAATATGGACGACTGGTGTTTGAGAAACAAAATCCATCTTATTCTGATCGTACCCGGCTGTTTGTGGATGAAATGAAAAATGGAAACGTGTCCCTCAAGATATTCCAGGTGAAGCTCTCTGATGAAGGGGAGTACAGATGCACCATTACCACAATGAACAAGGAGGCTTCCATCAAACTCACTGTTGGTGAGTCAAGACATTTGGACTGAAACATATCAACACAACCTCCAAACTGAGGGAAAGGTGAAGGAGTTAGAACCAGTTTGAAACAGTCTCCTGTTTCCAGGGACTCAGATTTAGGCAAAGTCTAATCTGGTCTCTCTATGAACCTTCTTTTGAAAGTGTTCTCTTTAGATTTTAGATTTCTACACTGAACAGTGTTTGAATTCTCCATGTTATTCTTAATTTATCTAGACCTGGTCTGATGAAGAGTGGATGGGAAGCATGAACTATAGAAAAGTAAAGACACCCACAACACTTAGTATTAGATGGATATACAGTATACTTTATTTATCCTGTGGGAAATTCAGTGTCCAGTAACTTCATCACATAGAAACAGGAGTTGAAGATATGAAATATATTATATAAGTTATATAATATCTATCTATCTATCTATCTATCTATCTATCTATCTATCTATCTATCTATCTATCTATCTATCTATCTATCTATCTATCTATCTATCTATCTATCCAGTTTTTCTCAGTCGCTTTGGTGCATTTCTCACATCACTAATAACATTTGTACAACAGTTAGTGCATTTCTCAGAACAATTAGTATAAACTGCCAAACCTAGTGGATAACCTGCAAGAGTGCGTCACTTGCTCAAAATGAATAGTTGATCCCTCAAAAGCAAGTATTCATGTCAATGAAACTGTCTGTGTCATCAGAATAATAAGTCCTGACACCATTGTTTATGAACAAGACAGTCAAATGGCTTTGTCATGTTTTCATTGTGACATACTTACTGCATATGCTCTTTGCAATTCTACAGCAATGTACAAAAAAATAAAAAATAAATAAAAATACACTTATTTAGAACAAACATAAGATATACCATTATAGTAGAACTGTGCACTAATGTAAACAATATAACAATATAACAGTACATATTACTGTAAACTGAACATATATTACAGTTTTTTTACAAACGCTATGACCCGTTTGTCAGAACCTTAAACACTTTTTCAAAACTGTTAACGCACATCACACCTGAAACACACAATTCCCCAAACAGTTAATTTCATGCTCAAAATCTTGCAGGGTAACTAAACACAGACACACACTTCCAAAATACAATAATACACTAACACAGTTCACCAAATCTACCAAAGCACTGACACACATCGTCTTCCAACAGAAACATTTAGTCAATCACAGCACAGTGTCATAAAAAACACTGACAACTGATGGAATAACACAAACTGAATCAAATTGCATGCGTCAAATGTACTTTTTTCCTTTTTATTTTACAATCAACAAATTATTGTATTGATCATACATGTAAATTAATGTTTGTGATGATGTTCTTTATTTTTCATTTGTTGGGCATGAATTTTGTTCCTTTTTTTGTACAACACTCAGTACAAAAAGTGAACGACCCATGTCCGAGCAGCTTTGCAGAATGTTTATAAAAGAATAAGACAGTAAATGACAGGATTTGTGCTAAACACTTCACTGTATTGCAAATGAAAAATAACTTACAGTAAAGAGGGAAAAAAACAGCATTTAGCTGCTATTCATTAGCCACCAGCCCTGGCAGTCGTCAGCTGTGACGTCCTGACATGCAGCAGCCATTGCATCCAGGAGGGATGTGGATGGTCATCGAATACTTTCCACCTCCAGGCTGAAAAAAACTCCTCTATTGGGTTGAGGAAAGGGGAGTAAGGGGCAAGGAAAAGGGACATCATCCTGCGATGGGCATCAAACCAAGCTGTGACTGCATGTGCATGGTGGAATACCACATTGTCCCAGGTGGTCACATATGTTAGCAAGTTACCCCCCAACTCACCCTGTCCCCTTTCCCCCTCAGGTACCAGTCTATCATACAGCTACACAGTAAATATAGGTGATGTGATTGAAAAAAAAAACAGCACCTGAGCTGGGTGAGACGTGAATCAGCTGTAATCAAGGTAATCTTCAACCCATTAGTTTTGAACATGAGGTTTTCTGTTTTGACAAACCGTGTGAAAGCAATTGAAAATTCACCAGTTAACATCCACTGTTTTGGTCTTGATTGAGCTTGTGTGTAAAAGGAGTCAAAACTACTTTTAAACGTGTAAAATCTGTGTATTTTGTGTCAAAAGAATAAGAATTACGTTAATTGTATAGCCCACACAGGCTGGTGTTGTGGTAACTGTGTGAAGAGTTTTGAAAAAGCATTAAAAGTATTGAACAACGGGTCATAGCGGTTGTAAAAAACTGTATTCCTGGACATCCACATGTTCCTGTCTGTCTGGCCACATATTTTCATCTACATCACAGCTTCCTTTGCAAGGCAACGAGGAAAGTATCTCCTTGAGTGGTGAATCCACCCTCTGCAGGACTCCACTGTGATGTCATCACATGCAGCATCCATGGCTGCTAGCAGGGACATTTGGGCATGTGGACATCGGTCATAAACCTTCCACCTCCAGACAGAAAAAAACTCCTCTACTGGATTAAGGAATGGGGATTAGGGGGGTAGATGTTCAACCACCATCCTGCCATGTGCTACAAACCACTCTCTGACCAGATGTGAGTGGTGAAAGCTCACATTATCCCACACGACAACATACTTGCTCAGATGGTCTCCAGTTAGACCCCTCTCATTCTCAGGGACTATGGTTCTGTAATTCCTCCTGAGCACTCGGTCAATTGTTGCGATTGAAACAGATTCAATCACAACATGGTCCACAAGTGTAGCCCTGATCATCAGGAATCTGCCTATGTACTTCACATCTTCTTCCTCTGCCTCTGTTTTGTCCCCTTCCCCTTCCTCTGCGGATTCTCACCCCTCCTCCACGACGCTGACGTTCCATTTTTGTGTCGCAGAATTGTAGAAATGGTCCACACTACCTGCTTGGTTCATATATGCTTGCCAAGTGAGGGTTCATGGGATTCAGCTCTGAGTGACTGTGGACAAGTGTCTTGTCACTGGTTACAACTAATGCTTCACACACCTCCTCATGAGTGAAAGCTGAAGTTCATCTGAGAGCAATTGTTGAATTTAGGAAAAAAATGATAAAGGAATGTATGAAATTAGCTTGACAGATTTTGACAACTACTTCAACAATGTTGTATGTAATGACTCAAGCAATGAAATGAGGACTATTAGTTTTATAGGGAATGACTCAATGTTGTGGAGGTTGTTGTGAGAACTTTCATTCTGATCTGAGAAAAGCACCAAAGCGACTGAGAAAAACTGTAATACCGTGTAGCAATACAGTAGGAGCAATGACCACAGGGTCATCAAGAAACACTGCAAACGATGATGATATAATGTATGATGTAAAAACAAGTGACATAGACGTATATGCATGAACCAGTTGAACACCTACATCGTAGGCTTGGTCATGGAGCATCATGTCAACCAATATACAAACTTCCTCAAACATACTGTACACACCTTATATTTGTTTTACTCACTCATCATGGTAGTAGGTGGAGTCGTTACAGAAATACTCTTTCTTCTAGTTGTTTCATTCACTTGCTTCATCAAGTCGACATTTGACAAGTGTAAATATGGAGAAATTGTTCCTATAAATACAGTTAAAGAATTGTCATTCAGAGTCCTACCATCATCAGTCCTTGTTGTCTTCTAAAGGCAGAGCCACAGAGTCAAATGTCCCTTCACTAGTGTGGTAGATAGTCTGCCTGTCATGTAGCAGACTGGTTCCAACAGTAATCTAAATGCAGTGTTTGTTTCTCCAGATGTTTCTGTGGTGATCGGCTCACGTGAACCAGTTAAAGGAGTAGTTGGTGAAGACGTCATCCTGCCGTGCCACCTGGAGCCTCCATTTGATGTGAACAATCTAACTGTGGAGTGGAGACACAATGAAGAGTTTGTTCACCGCTATCGTAGTTTGAAAGATGATTTAGATTCTCAACACCAGCAGTTTAAAGGCAGAACTTCTCTCTTCTATGATGAAATGGTTCATGGAAACATTTCCCTCAAACTGACCAATGTAACTGAAAATGATGCTGGAGATTTCACCTGCTATGTTCCCAAACTGCACAGTCAGGTCAAGAAGGGGAACCTTTCCTTAGAAGTTGGTGAGTGCTGCTGATGTATCACATGTTAAAATGAGACAAGAAATCATTTTACATTTTAAACATGTTAATGTTTAACTCACTTTTTCTTTTCAACAGTTAAGAAGCGACCTGGAGACAGGAGTTCTAGTGAGTGTGAATATTTGTTTTTTCATCTTTGGGTCAAAATGTTTATTTCATTCATCACATATTTAATGTTTTATTTCATTTTTATCACCAGATGAAAATCCTAGAGAAAAGCGAGATGGCAAAGGTAAGAAAAGAAACGTGCAGATAAAAGTAAGACAAAGAAAAGGAGACGGCTGGAGCTTCTAAGATGATCATCAGCAACATCTTGTGCGATAAGGATAGACTGCACATATGAAGAGATGAAATGTCTGACAGCTCAGTAAAACCAGAGGCAGCATGAAAATAGTTTTAAAGTGAATCAAATGGAAGCTTGTCAGCTGTTAATATCTGCTCTGTAGCTTGTTTCATCTCCCTGGACTCAACTCAGTATCTCTCACATTGTTCCAGGTCCTTTGATTGAGTGGAAAATAGGTTGCGTTCTTGGTGTTCTTAGTGGTCTTGTTCTTGTTGCTGTTGCTGCTTTCTTCTTTGTCAAAAAATGTAGAAAAGGTAAGATACCCATTTCTTCTTCCACTCATGTTGACATTAAACATAATGTACAGTATGTGAAACATCCATCCACAGCAACCTGATCATTCAGCTCAGTTTCCTCAGTTACTTTCATGATGGTGTTAATGTTTGGTGTCGAGGCAGAAAGTAGAAAGATGGAAAGGATGTAGGTGTCATGGACACAGAGAATGTTTTCTTTTTAGTGTCTTTAGTCACTAAAATGAAAGAGATGCATTCACAGACCTCTAATAAGTCACTGGTCTTTATGTATTTATCTGCTGTGGGATGTTAAAGACCAGTTTCTGCCTGACTTAAATAAATACTTTGACTATTGCCTCTAGTTCTGACATTCAGTCCTGTGGATCCCTTTCTTCTTCAGTCAGATTCTGATAAAACCTGACATGCAGCTTTATCTGAGTACTCTCTCATCTAAACTTCACTGTTTGTTGACCAGGGACAAGAGAAGGAGAAGGAGTCAGGAAGAGGGAGAACAACTACAAGGTAAATCAGACATCAGACATAGACAGACGTCCACTTAGCACTGTTGGTGTTCTGCTTCCAATAGTTTTGCCAGATGATACTTAAAGAGCAAATGAACAGCTGTGCTGCTGATTGATACTGACAATATGTTGCACATGGTACATATAATGTTTACAGTTCATGTCAGTAGTTTCAGGTCTACTTCAACATTTTAATGGCCACAGGAAGGACAGACGTCCTGTGGTGTTCTGAGTTGATCATCTCGTCTCAGTCGTTCCACCTCCACCACAGATCTAACCTCAGACCAACATTTCCTCATTTTAAACAAGAAGAATTTTAAATTAACTGACATTTTTTATTTTACTCATACATACTGGTCCCATTTATTAAAAATTAAGAAACAGCAGCTTACCCAAAATATAGTTTTATTAAACGTGCTGATAAATAAAATGTATTATTATTATTGTTATTACTGTACTTAAAAAAATACAAAAGATATATAAATGTGATTTCATTCATCCAAACTCATGATTATTGTGGAACTAACTATTTTTTCTGCTATAAATGTATCATCAAAATTGTCCCACTGTTCATGTCATGCATCAATATATTTTTTATTAGGTGACGTATCATAGAGCTGCACAAGGAGATCAGGGAGGAGAAGAGGATGGAGGAGATGGAGGAGAAGCTAGAGGAGAAGAGGATGGAGGAGATGGAGGAGAAGCTAGAGGAGATGGAGGAGAAGCTAGAGGAGATGGAGGAGAAGCTAGAGGAGGAGATGGAGGAGAAGCTAGAGGAGGAGATGGAGGAGAAGCTAGAGGAGGAGATGGAGGAGATGGAGGAGAAGAGGCTGGAGGAGATGGAGGAGATGATGGAGGAGATGGAGGAGAGGATGGTGAGGTTGTAAGAATAAACATATGTCAGCCATGAGATTCATCACTGTGATAAATGTTAGGGTGATGATAATCTGTATCAGAGGTTTCAAAGTTCAAACACCATGTATCTGTATATTTTATCAGATGAAAGAAGCAAACTGGCCAGGTAAAGGTTTTATTAAAAATACTTGTGTCCCCCTCACCTCTGAAATGAAAACTTCACCCTTGGTATTCAGTTTTAGAAGCTGTGAGCCATCTGCTGAAAACATGAGATCTTTGTTATTAGAAATCGTTTTTAATGTGGTTCCTATTTTATTTTTTTAGTACTATCATTGAACTAAATGTGTCCTGCAGACCTAAATGTTTCTAAACCAATGCTGTACTTCACAACCAGGTCCCACACTTAGACTTTACTGTATGGTTTCAATTACACTTCAGCTCTAATTCATAACGTGTTCTTCTCAGTCTACATCCTGGACTTGAGCCTGTAGTTCCTCCGCCCACAACATTTGAAACTGATCAAATTATGTGGGTGGGGCTCAACATGGTGATGGACAGAAGAGTAACAGTAGTCATACACATCATTTGAGCACCTGGTAATGGATGGGGCGGCACATGTCACTCAAGAGTCATCAGTTTGTATGTCCATAGTTAGATAAAGTAACAAAACTAGAAAGAGACCCATCTGGTGGATCTGGTGGCCTAAGTTTGGTTACTCACTAGAGACTACATTCAGGGCTGTCCTCAAGCTAGGACCAGAAAAGATGGTGAGGAACAGTTTAGGTCTAGGACAGATTAGAATGAATGCTGAAGTAAACTGGTTGTGCTGCTGCCTTTTAAAGTTTGGAGGAGAGAAAGTGAAGCAGAGAAAGATAATCTGAGTCAAGATGATTTGGATTTACAGTTAAGCTTCTCTGTTTATTATTACTACGACTAGTCCATTGAGCCAATAGTTTACATGTTTGAACAAGCTGTGAATGTGATGCAGCTCTAGGTTGATGTTGGCATCACTCCAGGCTGAACTGGTTTGACAACAAACCTCGACTCTCGCTTGATACTACAAAACAGAGTTAAGTCTAAATAGCCTGACTCTATTCTAAAGTCTTTGTTTATTGACAGTGATCTCTAAGCACTTACAGTAATCGTCCCAGTGTGACTGATCTGAAGAGCACTTTAAAAATAGAGACGTAGGAGATAAAGTTACTTTTATTTGAAGAATCTGAATGACTGCACTGAGTTAGTTTCTGCTATGTGCTGAATATCTGATCACTTCTATCTGGTCTTGATGCCTGGCAAGTAAATTTATTATAAATGTACTCAAAAAGAAAAGATGTTACGATTTTTGTTTGTGTCTGAAAGGCCTAATAGGTGCATCACTGGGACTGGAGTCAGTCATTAAGAGTGGCTGCTGTTACAAGTGAAACTATGTGAGGTGCTAACAGTTGATAATCACTCTGATAATAACATGAATGAGTACGTGTGCAGGAGTTTGTTTTAATTAGAGGGAGAGCATTAATCTCCCTCTGATTGAACTTTACAATATCACTGTACTTATTGGTGTTAATGTGTCACTCTACAATGAGACACAGGTGTTAACTCAGGGTGCAGATGAGGAGATTGTTTTCTGTTACTGTTTATAGATATCCAGGTTCATCTTTTATGAGTTTTTTTAACCTTTAATATTAAAAAAAAAAAAACTAATCAGATGTAATGTTTATTCATAGTTATTTTATTCTGTGTGTGTTTTCTCCTTTTATCAATATTTGTCGTCGTCTAATAATGAATGGACGATCAAATGTAATGTGAAAATGTCTTTACATTTAAACGTATCTGTTTAATTTAAACCTTTTATTTTCTTCTAAATTTGTTTTTCATTATTGTCATTATCATATCTTTTACTTTCTCTGTGCTCATATGCACTTCATTGAATGTGTTTTTAATGAATCAAGTGATAGGAGAATGTTTTTAGGGTGATTCATGTGAAATGACAGAACAACATTAAAAATGTTTTGAGTCAAACCCTGGATGTGTCTTTAACTGAAACCAGAGTGAAGGTCAGACGTGATCAGGATGAATTTCTTCTCTGTGTTATTATTGAACACGTTTCTGCTGTAAATCATCTGAACATTAATGTGATTAGAGTTTTATCATCTCTCTGTCTGAACTGTACACAACTTCATCTGTGGAGACAAGTCACTACATTTTTAAAGACTGTGGCTGAGGTCAGACTTTCATGGTGCTGACCCACAGCCTTTATTTACATTCACACTACTCCTGAACTGTTCTGTTCTGGGTTTAATCCTATTCAGGACCTGATATTGATCCAACGTGCAAACTGGTCTGTTGACTGTTTGGATACTAATATGAACTAATGACTGTGTAACACTTTGTTAGCTGTGTGTACAGATAAATGTACTTGCTGGCTTTTATGTATGACTCCCACTATGGAAGGAGACATAAGGATAAAGTATTCACTCAGTGCGTCTAAGCAGTTTATTTGCTCGATCCCGTTCCTTTCGATCCCGTTACCAACAGTGAAACTGACTCCCGTACAGCGGGACTCCCGCGGGAATAAAGTGACTCACAGGAGTCCCGTTAAATTGTGACCCTCTAATTCAATCAATGCATAGTAACGCACCGCATTTAACATACAGTAACGTTAACGGCGTTGTAACGACGGAAAAAAGTAATTAGTTAGATTGATGAGGCTGAAACATCTCTAGTTCTGTCTGACCCATCAGGAACTTGTCAGGCAGAAAGAAACCAAATAGAAATATACAGGTATTTTATTTATTTACTCATTTGTTTGGCAGTTTATATATAAAAAAAGAGCATGTTACATTTGATAGAGGAAATGCAAATAATAGACTTTACATAAAAGGCTTGGAATCAAATACATCACAGCTTTGATGATTAAATGTACAGCTGCCATTTAAGCAAGATAATAAGAGATAATAAGATAAAAAATACTGGTTAATTCCAAGTAATCTAATGCTCTTCTCGTGCTTCTTCTTCTTCTTCTTCTTGAGAACAGGACTCATCATTCCAGCACCAGATGATCAGCAGCTCTCTTTTTGGCATCAGCTCGAGCTGCAGGAAGAACAGAAGCCATGTTTGTTGGAGGTGTTTTATTTCTTAAGAACTTAATGCAAAACTAACATCAAGGAACTTATTTACATTCATGACTTGGCCACACCTGTCAGACATCACCTGCCCTGAGGCCTGAGTAAAGCCTTATCAGTGAACCAGGAAGCTTTGCTGCTCTTTCTCTTCCTGCTTTTAATCTTTTGTTCCTGTAGTGCTGCTGCAGTGACTGACTTATCTTTGACTACATCTCTTTAGCCACAACCAGTGGCCTGTATCATAAAATGAGAGCAGCTTAACTCCGGTCTGTCATCAGCCTTGCTTTTATTTAGGTCAATCACGGAAAAATCTAAAGGCCGTCAGTCATTTTGACAGATTGCATTTCACACCCCTGACCACTTGGTGACGAGTGACCTTATTAATTGGCTCTTGTCTCTCATCCAGTGGTGGAGCAGCAATTTTGAAATTGCTATAATATTGCATTTAAAATGTACATTACAGCACAACACTATAAAACCCAAGATATATATTCACAAACAATCACATACCATGGGACTAAGCAATTTTATGTTTTATTAGGAACAAGTGTGAGTGACATGTGTTCCCTCCCTCTCCTCTCATGTTCTCTCCCTCATCTTCTCCATGTTCTCCTTTGTCCTGACTCCTGGACTTCTCTTCCTCATCTTATAAAGAACTCAGTGTTAATATTCCTGAACGTGGAAGTGTTGAAATATTTTATATAAACGGCCTTGATTTTGATGAGGAAACATTCATTTCTTTTGTTGTTCTTTTATCTGTTTTTTATTGATTAGTTCACATATATTTTGTTGTTCTAATCTGTCTTTCATCCTGGCCTTTATCATACTACTCATATTCTTCCTATTATTTCAGATTTTAATAGTTTTATTACATTTCATTGTCTTCATTTCTATTCTTTTCTAGTTTCTTCACTCTTGGTTTTGAAATAATCACTGCTGCTTTGAGCCAGCTGACAAGTCAGAAGTTATTCAAATATTGTGATGCAAATCTTCCTGTTCTCCTTCAACACTGACCTCGTTTCAGAATGTAAACAAATATTTACTTTAGTTAGCACTGTAAGGTCATTCATGTTCATCACTTGTGTCTCTACAGAGTCAGAGACTGTATTTAGAGGCAGTGATGGTCATGGATCATGTTTCCAGGAATCAGTAACCGCTGTTGATCTGGGACAAACACTGTTACTGAAAAACTAAAGATGTTCAAGCTGCTGCTACCTCAGATTTCTCATCAGGTAATTTGAATCTACAGGATTAACAGATGTGATTCATATCAACCACAGCAGCTGCATTAACTGCACCTCTCTCCCAGTGTTGGAAATACTTGGTAATGGTGCACCACTGGAGGCCTTTATCTAACAAGAAATGATCCAACGAGCAACAAATGTGACATGAATAATTATTAAATAATTGATAGAAATGGATTTTATCATCTAACTTATCAATTGACAACGTTAGTGCCAAATGTCTTCAGCTGAATTTCCTGTCCTCTCATTGGTTACCTGGTCATTCCTCCTCAGTTTCAGATTGACTCATCCAAAGTATGTAAATAATATTTAAATATAACTTGTGATGTGTTAAACATCCTCCTTCCTCCACTCCGTCGACACTTCTTTATTAACAAATCAGCCAGAGGTGAATGAACTCCAACTCATCGATTTTATTTTCTTCAAGTTTGTTCTTTATCCCTGGAGAATAATGAAGTTAGTCGCACTTTTACTATATTTCTCCTACTTCTTGGTCTTTGTGCAGCCTCAAAGTACAGGTGAGTATTCTGGATCAATTTGGATTTAATATCAGATCATTATTTGTCTTCTCGCAGGTTCGTCAGTTGTTCAGTCGTTTAACATAGAAGAATTCTAAAATCGGAAAATACCAGTAGTTTGAAATATTTTCATGTTGTCGTGTTTTTTTTTTTTTGTTTGCATTCTAAATGCAAATCAAACTCATGCTTAATAAGTAATAACCAGTAACAACAAATAAATCAATGCATGTACGATTAAGTGCAAAAACTTTCATAAGTTAAATACGGATGTTTAAATGTGACGTCAAATCAGACATGTTACATAGCCTCAAAAGTTTTTCTATCCTTCAGAAAGATCTAAATTTGAATTAAGAAAGAGTGAGACAGGAGTAAAGTAGGAAGAGAAAGAGAGGAGGAGGAAAGGGCAGAAGAGAGAAGGGTGATAAAGATCAGTGTTGGGCAAATTCCTTCAAAAATGTAATACCTTATGTATTACTTGTTACTGTCGTTTCAAAGTAATTTGTTACATTACAATATTAGTGTGTGAATTGTAAGGCATTACACTACTACTGCATTACTTTTAAGTTACTTTCACCAAAGACTCTCTACACTTCTTGAACCGTTTTTCCTTTGAGCCTTCTCCTTTACGTTTGTTTATGACGGCCTTGCTCAGCTTTTGACGGTAGTTGCTGAGCTTAAACTTCAGAGCTTTAACTTTAGCTTAACTACCATCCCTCTTTGGACCCTGGCTCTCACAGATGCTTCTCCACCAATGCTTTGGCTACACTCTCATAGTGAGCTCTCTCAGGATAACCACTAATCTTCACCACACTATCTGCAAGTGTGAAAACAATATCAGTCTTTACACTTTTCAGAATCATCATCACAGATTCATCCTTTTGTGTATCTATAGTTAGCTTCTCTCAGTTGCAGCTCTACATCATGTGAGAACTGTGCAACTGGGACGGGGTCAGACCATTTGACGGAATCTGAGGTGTCATCAGCTGAGAACGAGAAACTGTTAACTTGACAAAAGTAACAAACAAAGCACTAGTGTCAAACAAAACTTTTAGCAAGCCCCATAAATGTGCTTCTAAAGGACTCAATACCATACAACTACTCACAATGCTACTGAAAGTTTAAAGTGTTGTTACAACATTGTGACGTGCTCATTAGGTTCACTGGTGATTCTAAATTGGCCGTAGGTGTGAGTGTGAGTGTGAATGGTTGTCTGTCTCTGTGTTGGCCCTGCGATGGACTGGAGACCTGTCCAGGGTGTACCCCTGCCTCTCGCCCGATGACAGCTGGGATAGGCTCCAGCAGACCCCCGTGACCCCTAACAGGACTAAACAGGTAGAAAATGACTGACTGAATAAATGAACATTGGTACCATACCAAGGATCAAGGTCAGGTCATGAGAGGTCCAGATACAACTGTCAAACTCATATTGCCAAGTTAGGTTGACACATTGAAATTTCCATTTCATTGAACTCACTTAAGCCCTTAAAGGCTAACTACCGTTTTTTACAACCTGGACCTTATTTCTGGCATAAAATACGGTCGTTTACTCACCCATATAAATTTTGCGTAATTCGTTCTATCAACCTCATTGTTGGTGAGTCAAGATTTTAAGACTGTCTGTAAAGAAATATATCAACACAACCTCCAAACTGAGGGAAAGGTGATTGAGTTATACCAGTCTAAACAATCTCCTGTTTCCAGGGACTCAAATTTATGCAGGATTTAAATCTGGTCTCTCGTTATTGTTTACTTGACTTGTACACTGAACAGTGTTTGACTTTTCCACGAGATTCCAGTAACACTTAGTAGCAGATGGATATATACTTTATTTTTTCTGTGGGAAATTCAGTGTCCAGTAGCTTCATCACATAGAAGCAAGAGTTGAAGATATGAAAGTTATTTAATTTATATAACATCTATCTATCTATAATACCGTGTAGTAATACAGTAGGAGCAATCCAAAAAAGGTTTCAAAAAAGGCAACTGGACTTGTAGATTTTGGAGAAGACGTTTCACCACTCATCCGAGTAGCTTCTTCAGTTCTGAGAAGAACTGAAGAAACCTTTTTTGGATTACCATGACCTGGATGACTGAGAACCTACACAGACAGTAGGAGCAATGTCCACAGGGTCATCAAGAAACACACTGCTGTGGTACAGTTTTGATTTAAACTGTGCCACAGCATCTCTGAGGCATACAGAGGAGGAATAAATCCTCTGAATATTTTTTTTTTCTTGCCAGACTCTGAAATAGGTTCCTCCAAGTCTGTTTCCCCTTTACCTTTAAGATGCCCTGTATATTATATCCACTCACCATGGTAGTAGGTGAAGTCTTTCCAGAAATACTTTTTCTTCTAGTTGTTTCATCCACTTGGTTCATCAAGTCCACACGTGACCAATGTAAATACGGAGAAACTGTTCCTATAAATAAAGTCCTACCATCATCAGTCCTTGTTGTCTTCTAAAGGCAGAGCCACAGAGTCAAATGTCCCTTCACTAGTGTGGTAGATAGTCTGCCTGTCATGTAGCAGACTGGTTCCAACAATAATCTAAATGCAGTGTTTGTTTCACCAGATGTTCCTGAGGTGATCGGCTCAAATGAACCAGTTATAGGAGTAGTTGGTGAAGACGTCATCCTGCCGTGTCACCTGGAGCCTCCATTTGATGTGAACGATCTAACTGTGGAGTGGAGACACAATGAAGAGTTTGTTCACGTCTATCGTAATATGAGAGATGATTTCAGAGATCAGCACCAGCAGTTTAAAGGCAGAACTTCTCTCTTCCATGATGAACTGGTTCATGGAAACATTTCCCTCAAACTGACCAATGTAACTAAAAATGATTCTGGAGATTACACCTGCTATGTTCCCAAACTGTACAGTCAGGTCAAGAAGGGGAACCTTTCCTTAGAAGTTGGTGAGTGCTGCTGATGTATCACATGTTAAAATGAGACAAGAAATCATTTTACATTTTAAACATGTTAATGTTTAACTCACTTTTTCTTTTCAACAGTTCAGGAGCGACCTGGTGAGTGTGAATATTTGTTTTTTCATCTCACTTTGGGTCAAAATGTTTATTTCATTCATCACATATTTAATGTTTTATTTCATGTTTATCACCAGATAAAACTTCCAAAGGAGAGAGAGGAGATGACAAAGGTAAGAACAGAAACGTGCAGATGAAAGTAAAACAAAGAAAAGTTTGTGGACATGAGAGCTGGAAGTGGACGACTGATAAACCATCACAGTTTAGTCACTGAGACAGATAGGATAGCTAGCATACTACCTCTGACCATTTACAACCTTCACGACTGAAAACTGATTCAAGATTCAAGATGTTTATGAACAGTACAGTTCCTCCAGTGTCCACTAGAGGCTGGCTCCATCACCACAGACCTCCACTCATGGAACTTCTAAGCTGATCATCAGCAACATCTTGTACGATAAGGATAGACTGCACATATGAAGAGATGAAATGTCTGACAGCTCAGTAAAACCAGAGGCAGCATGAAAATAGTTTTAAACTGAATCAAATGGAAGCTTGTCAGCTGTTAATATCTGCTCTGTAGCTTGTTTCATCTCCCTGGACTCAACTCAGTATCTCTCACATTGTTCCAGGTCCTTTGATTGGTGGGATAGTAGTTGGTGTTCTTGTTGTTGTTCTTCTTGTCCTTGTTTCAGTACTTTTCTGGAAACGTAGAGAAGGTAAGATACCCATTTCTTCTTCCACTCATGTTGACATTAAACATAATGTACAGTATGTGAAACATCCATCCACAGCAACCTGATCATTCAGCTCAGTTTCCTCAGTTACATTCATGATGGTGTTAATGTTTGGTGTCGAGGCAGAAAGTAGAAAGATGGAAAGGATGTAGGTGTCATGGACACAGAGAATGTTTTCTTTTTAGTGTCTTTAATCACTAAAAAGAAAGAGATGCATTCACAGACCTCTAATAAGTCACTGGTCTTTATGTATTTATCTGCTGTGGGATGTTAAAGACCAGTTTCTGCCTGACTTAGATCAATGAATACTTTGACTATTGCCTCTAGTTCTGACATTCAGTCCTGTGGATCCCTTTCTTCTTCAGTCAGATTCTGATAAAACCTGACATGCAGCTTTATCTGAGTACTCTCTCATCTAAACGTCACTGTTTGTTAACCAGGGACAAGAGAAGGAGAAGGAGTCAGGAAGAGGGAGAACAATGACAAGGTAATTCTATGGACGACACAGACATCAGACATAGACAGACGTCCACTTAGCACTGTTGGTGTTCTGCCTCCAATAGTTTTGCCAGATGATGCTTCAAATGAACAGCTGTGCTGCTGATTGATACTGACAATATGTTGCACATGGTGCATATCATGTTTACAGTTCATGTCAGTAGTTTCAGGTCTCCTCACCCCAGAAGGGGGAGGAGTTAAACATTTGAATGGCCAATGGAAGGACAGACGTCCTGTGATGTTCTGAGTTGATCATCTCTAGTCTCAGTCGTTCCACCTCCACCACAGATCTAACCTCAGACCAACATTTCCTCATTTTAAACAAGAAGAATTTGGGTTTAAATTAATATACACTGGTATAGACTGGTCACAGTTATTAAAAGCTAAGAAACAGCAGCCTATCCAAAATATAGTTTTATTAAAAGTGCTGATGAATAAAATGTATTATTACTATTACTGTTATTATTAAAAAAACACAAAAGATATATAAATGTGATTTTATACATCCAAACTCATGATTATTGTGGAACTAACTATTTTTTCTGCTATAAATGTATCATCAAAATTGTCTCACTGTTCATGTCATTCATCAATATATTTTTGTTAGGTGACGTATCATAGAGCTGCACAAGGAGATAAGGGAGGAGAAGAGGATGGAGGAGATGGAGGAGAAGATGGAGGAGATGGAGGAGAAGCTAGAGGAGATGGAGGAGATGAGACGGGAGGAGATGGAGATGATGGAGGAGATGGAGGAGAAGAGGCTGGAGGAGGTAGAGGAGAAGAGGATGGTGAGGTTGAAAGAATAAACATATGTCAGCCATGAGATTCATCACTGTGATAAATGTTAGGGTGATGATAATCTGTATCAGAGGTTTCAAAGTTCAAACACCATGTATCTATATATTTTATCAGATGAAAGAAGCAAACTGGCCAGGTAAAGGTTTTATTAAAAATACTTGTGTCCCCCTCACCTCTGAAATGAAAACTTCACCCTTGGTAGTGAGTTTTAGAAGCTGTGAGCCATCTGCTGAAAACATGAGATCTTTGTTATTAGTAACCGTTTTTAATGTGGTTCCTATTTTTATTTTTATTTTTTTAGTACTATCATTGAATTAAATCTGTCCTACAGACCTAAATGTTTCTAAACCAATGCTGTACTTCACAACCAGGTCCCACACTTAGACTTTACTGTATGGTTTCAATTACACTTCAGCTCTAATTCACAACGTGTTCTTCTCAGTCTACATCCTGGACATGAGCCTGTAGTTCCCCCACTCACAACATTTGAGGAGTTTCAATCTGGAGTCTCTCCATTGGAAACTGATCAAATTATGTGGGTGGGGCGTAACATGGTGATGGACAGAAAAGTAACAGTAGTCATACACATCATTTGAGCACCTGGTAACGAATGGGGCGGCACATGTCATTCAAGAGTTCTCAGCTTGCATGTTGATAGTTAGATAAAGTAACAAAACTAGAAAGAGATCCATCTGGTGGCCTAAGTTTGGTTACTCACTAGAGACTACATTCAGGGTCGTCCCCAAGCTAGGACCAGGAAAAGATGGTGAGGAACAGTTTAGGTTCAGGACGGGTTAGAATGAATGCTGAAGTAAACTGGTTGAGCTGCTGCCTTTTAAAGTTTGGAGGAGAGACCCTGAGAGAAAGAAGCAGAGAAAGATAATCTGAGTCAAGATGATTTGGATTTACACTCATGAATCATTTAAGCTTCTATTTGTTATTACTATGACTAGTCTATTGAGCCAACATGTTTGAACAAGCTGAGCATGTGATGCAGCTCTAGGTTGAGCTTGGCATCACTCCAGGCTGAACTGGTTTGACAACAAATGACAACCTGATCTTTAACCACTTACGGTAACTGTCCCAGTGTGACTGAACTGAAGAGCACTGTAAAAATAGAGACGTAGAGACAGATTTGAAAGTTTTTTTGTTTTTGTCTGCTGGTTTTGTCTGCTGGTTCAAAGGCCTAATAGGTGTATCACTGGGACTAGAGTCAGTCATTAAGAGAGGTTGCTGTTACAAGTGAAACTATCTGAGGTGCTTTAATATGAAAAAAGAAAAAAACTAATCGGCTGTAATTTTTGTTCATAGTTCTTTTACTGTGTGTGTGTGGTTACTCCTTTTATCAGTCTGTGCCGTCCTCTAATAATGAATGGACGATCAAATGTAATGTGAAAATGTGATCACATTTTAAACGTATCTGTTTAACTTAAACCTGTTATTTCCTTCTAAATCTGTTTTTCATTATTGTCATTATCATATCTTTTACTTTCTCTATACTCATATGCATTTCATTGAATGTGTTTTTAATGAATCAAGTGATAGGAGAATGTTTTTAGGGTGATTCATGTGAAATGTCAGAACAACATTAAAAATGCTTTGAGTCAAACCCTGGATGTGTCTTTAACTGAAACCAGAGTGAAGGTCAGACGTGATCAGGATGAATTTCTTCTCTGTTATTATTGAACACGTTTCTGCTGTAAATCATCTGAACATTAATGTGATCAGAGTTTTATCATCTCTCTGTCTGAAATGTAGACAACTTCATCTGTGGAGACAAGTCACTACTTTTTTAAAGACTGTGGCTGAGGTCAGACTTTCATGGTGCTGACCCACAGCCTTTATTACATTCACATTACTAATCGAATCAAATCAAATTTTATTTATATGCCACTTTTCATACCTTTTAAAAGCAACACAAAGTGCCTTACAGAGGCTTAAAACACCAATGACAGCAATGAATGAAATCCCAACCCTCCCACCTCCCATAAAAATACAGAGACACACGTATACACCCACACCAAGGTACAGACGGCCAGAGCCGCCCACAGTCAGTAGACCAGCAGCAACTTCCAGTGTGGTCGGCCCCCATGAGGAGACACTGGAGCTAAAAGCTGAGGGACTAAAACTGTAAAATAGGATAAAATATTCATCAGCACCTCCGTGCTGGCCTGAGAGAGAAAGACTCTGGCTATTTTCTTAAGATGGTAAAAACCAATGTTTTTTTTTGTTTGTTTGTTTTTTCACCCAGGTTTTTTACAGTTCGAGATTGTTTAAAATCTCGTAATTTTGTCTTTGCCTTCAGGACCAATGACTAAAACCTCTGTTTTGTCCTGCTTGAGCTGCAGGAAATTCGCTGCCATCCATGACTTGATGCCTAAAATGCAGTTAAAAAGGGCATCCATAGGCCCTGTGTCATCACGAGACACGGCCACATACAAGTGTGTATCGTCAGCATAACTATGAAAGCTGATGCAATCTGAAGAGAGCAATTCACAATATTTAAAAGCTGTTCCTCAAGGAGCCCGTAAAATGCTTTAAAAAACACCGTGTGGGAATTGAATCTAAAAGGCAGGTTGTAGGGTTTACCTGGGAGAAAACTCAACCAAGTATCTTTGCATCTACCAGGGTAAAACTCTCCAGTGTTTCCTCGGGTAAAATCAAAGATCCAGGTGTGGCGACAGTCAAAATCTGTTGAGGTAAAAGCCTGGATCTGATATCATCAATTTTACCTCTGAAGTGGTCTGCAAAGTCCTCACAGAGGGTATCTGATGTTGGTTTGTGGAACCTGTCAAATTTACTATTTGTTAAAAGATCTGTTGTGGAGAAGAGGAATTTAGGGTTATGTTTGAGCTGTTGCCATAGGATTTCATAGTGCACTGTTAGTTTGGATTTTTCCATCTCCTTTCAGCTCCTGCAGTCTATTTTCAATTTCTTTATCTCCTCAGTTCTCCATGGGGGTGTAGGTTTTGTCCTAACTGTTTTTGTTAAAAGAGGAGCCACTGAGTCCAGCGCTGATTTAGATTTTTGTGAAAACTGTTAACGATAAAATCACATGGTGCTGGTATAATCTCAGCAGGAGTGCTCTGTAAAATCTGGATAAAATTTGCAGCCACTTTGGAAGTTAGCTAGCGTTTCCTCACCGTTCTCACCGGTGCCTCATGCTGGTTAAAACTGGTGATGTTAAAATACACACAGTAATGGTCAGACACAGCCAAGTCCACAACAGAAGACACACCCACGGACATTCTCTGGACACAGGGTCTGAGGTGTTGTCTATGTGTGGATTAAAATCACCAGTTATTAAAATCCTATTATTGATATTCTGAAAATTCGCTGATGAAAGAAAGGCATGTTCAACTGAATAGTAACTGTTAAAAAGAACTTCATGCAAAGACATTGTGGTTCTTGATATAGATGCAGTCAGTTCCTCCACCTTTTTTGCCCCCCCTAATAGAAAACAGAATGTTAAAATTTGGTGGGGAAGCCTCGGTGAGAACAACAGGTGCATCGGTGCAAAGCCATATGTCTCTGTAAGGAGAATGCAATCTAGGTTATTATCATCATATAAATGATTTAATGTCATATCATAACATTAAATCATTTATGATAAAAGATTTGTTTATCAGAGAGCGCACATTCAGCACAGCCATTTTGGTATCTGTGATGAGGGTGCACATTTTGCATGGATGTTAAAAACTCCTTTGCTTCTTAAACCTTTGCTGTGTTTTGGTTGTCTACATGTAATGATGGTTTTGATGGTGTGGATGGTGTGTATGTCCTGAGTATCTGGTGGCAGGGAGAGGCCTGCTGATAGTGAAGTGTAGTGCAGGCGTAACATGTAGTGGAGGAGGGTGAGTGAGGGGCAGAGACTCTGTG
Source organism: Planiliza haematocheilus (assembly GCA_005024645.1). Classification (NCBI taxonomy): domain Eukaryota; kingdom Metazoa; phylum Chordata; class Actinopteri; order Mugiliformes; family Mugilidae; genus Planiliza; species Planiliza haematocheilus. Next base: position 26,062 of record SRSE01000456.1, on the reverse strand, counting down.
TGCACATGATCTGACGGTGAGTCAGGAGGTGGCTGAGGTTAGCCAGGACAACCAGGTTGATGTTTACTGATAAAAGCCGAGAATCCTCCTGATTTGGGTAGAGGTCATCCTGTTTAAAAAGGTGAGGCCTGTTTAAAAAAGCTGTGAAATTGTCAACAAATGGTAGACTTTTGTTGAGGCAGTACCCCTTCAGCCACAGGTGCGGCTGGTGGTGACGTCACCATACCGAGATAGGGGAAGCAGGCTTCCCTGTGTCCAGCGGGTGGTCCACCAGGGAGACTAAATCCTGTTTGAGGATCTCTGACTGGCGGTTTTTGAGGTCATTGATACTGGCCTCCAGGACCAGCGTAGAGGCCGAGGTGTGCTGTGCACTCAGCTGGAGGACAGAGGATGCGACCTGTTTAACACGGGCTCCAGGGAGGCAGATAACCAGACCGTGGAGGTCCCGATAACCAGCACAGACGGGGTACACCGCTCCACTGGCTGCCTGGAGGTGCGGCAGAGGCGGGACGGAGCCTGGCGGTCAGGTTGGTGGCCCTGGGCTGCGGTTGCTCACGGCCGAGATTGGGGGGAGGTGTCTGGCTGGACGAGTGGGCCCCGGATCCTGGCCGAGATGGAGGGAAGGGGTCCAGCTGGATGAGTGAGCCTCGGATCCTGGCCTGGTGAGAGCCACGGCCAACTGGATGGTCAGGTTCTGGGGGTAGGCTGGACAAAACCCCCATGGGGTGGAAATCCTGCGACTTAGTGGCAGATCCGGAGGTGGAGTGGATGGACGAGCCCCAACACCCCTGTGCACCACTGGGGGAGTCTTGAGGGGAGTCAAGCTCACCATTCCAACCTCCCGGATGAAGCCCTGCGACTCCACAGGACGTAGGCAGAAGGTGGAGGGTGCTGATGTCTTGGGCTTAGCTCCGTGGCGGTAGTGTTGCTTTCGTCAATGACAACTATGACTAAATATTGTCGTCAACGAACCTTTATCATGTGACTAAAACGTCATGCAATGATGACTATAATTAAATGTATAATGCAATATTGTTGACGAATAAAAACGAGACTAAATGTGGTTTACAAAATAAAAACTATGCTAAAATGTCTCTCCATTTTCGTTGACCAAAACGAGACGAGACAAAATGTTACGACGTTATTTTGTCTTGTTTAGTCGCGTTATCGACGTCACTTCAGGCGACGTCACTTCCTCAAGCTCCACTCGCGGCATTATTTAGAAGATGCTCTGCTCCAGCGAGTCTGCGACTCTGCATGAGTACTGAGTAGCGTGACAAAGAAAGGGAACAATGGTCGGCCAGCCAGGGATAGAAGAAGAGAAGACATTTGGAAAAAGTTAAAATACATCGAAGTGGAAAATAAAACCGAATGTCTTCTTAGTAGAAAAATAAATATGTTGTCAATTCAAAACAGCGTCTTCCGTGTCTGGAATGGATGTATTCTTGAGTCCATAAGGTAACAATAATATAATAAGAACCTTGTTTGAAATAGCTTTGGCTAAAAGAAAATTTCGGTTTTGTCTTTACTACAAGGTAATTATACTATATTGACTGGGTTAAATAGAATTGTATTACTAAAAAGAATAAAATACAATTTTCATTGACTAAAACTAGACTAGATGTCATCGAGGGTAATATTGCGATTATACAACTATTACCAACTAAATAAAATGTATCATCAAAATATATTCATGTTGATGGACGTTTTGCTCTCAAATTTTAAAGTTTTTTGCGAGTGTGCTTCCCGTTTCCATGGAAATAAATGGGGTCTGACTAATACCTGAAACACAATCAGTCACGTCAGTAGACTCCTATGTGTAATGGAACCTAGTTCACCTCTACAGCAAATAGTCCGAATCTTAGTAACGACTTAGCAACAGAAATGATTTTCTAGTCCCAGATGAGTGAACTCTGAGCTGACGTTCATGTTTTAACGCGGTCGCGGACTTTCGCCGACACAGCTGATGGGGAAAGCCAAACATTTCAATTACTCCAGATTATTTAAAAGCCCAAAAGTCGCAAAGAGAGAGAGGGAGAGAGAGAAACGTAGAGGTATCCAACTCAGCTCCAGGCCATATTTTATTTTCACCGCTGTTAGGCTACATCTAGCGTCTCTCTGACGGACTTTCCCTAACGGACTAACGGACTAACTAAATCAATACTGCTCAAATAAACTTATTTTTATAGCCAAGATTATGTAGAATGAGGGTTCGTTGTGGTGGTATAGAGTCTTGATGCTCCAACCATTCATCCAAACTGAGACCGCCAAATAAATCAAAATTAACAACAAACGGATCCATTTTGTAGCGTATTTTTCAGCCGTTTCCTGCTCCAGCTCTGACAGTTACAATGTTGCCACAGACTTGGCGGAGTAATATTTTTAGTGATGAGTTAGGCGTGCTGTCATGCTGATTTGAGCACGTTCTAAATGTCTTGTTGACCAATCAGATTGCTTGGTCGGAACTACTTGTTGTATAATGGGTGACGATGTATCATTCAGTAACCTAAATTGGAAAATTAGCTGCAGTGAAATGAAGAGGAGCTATCCAGCTGGTAGTGAAAAGAAGAAAAAAAAAACAAAAAAAAAAAAAACAGAAAACAGTGGTAAGTGGAGCAGATAATGATTTAAGCATAACATTAACAGTGGGCCTAACTGACTGCTGCTATTGAAAAATGCTGCTACTTTGTCTGACGGGACCGAATTGAATGTTATGATAGCAATGAATAATGAAAGCTATGCCCAAGGAGAACAATTAAACATCTCTTTCATATTTCTCCTCAGGATAATTTCTTAAATTTATAACAAAACAGACAAAGCAATTTACTGTATTTTATTATACAATTATTTTATTGTTATTTTTATTCATTTATTCTTTACTTTTATTAGTTTATATTTCCCAAAATAACAAGGTTGTTCATGTTTGGAACATCTGGAATTAAAAAGGTTTTATTTCATACATTTTTCATTGGTGTCAGATTATTTATAGCCTAACATAATGGTGATGAACACTGGTTGGTAGGGCCCCCTAGGAATTTTTGCTTGGGGCCCCCACATACTCTAGAATCACCTCTGTCCAGACAGGACGCCAAGTGTTCTACTTTGGTCTCATCTGTCCACTAAACATTGTCCAATAGTCTTCTGGTTTGTCCACATGATGTTAATCAAACTGCATCTCATCTTGATTTCTACTGAACCAAATCATAAGTCATCTCGGGTCATAGTCTTATTAAAAGAACCTCCACATTTTCTAACAGCTGCAAATGAAACCGGACAGGATGGACACAGTGTCTATTGTACAGAGTGAAGTTCATGCCTTTGTTCCACAGGTTAAAATGAAAGGCATTGTGTTTGAAAAGCCAGATAACCCAAATAAACTGAAGATGATAAAGAATATAAATCTCATCAGACAAGACTGAAATCCTGCATTTAACAGAAACAGCCATTCAGTCACTGTTCCATGTGAAAGCTGTGCCCGTGATCTCGACACAAAGTCAAAGTAATTTCTTGCTTTGAGAAGGGAAGGGTTTTCTATTACAGATATTAATGTATCTGTTTCCTTGCACATACTGCTGTATAAATATAAGTATGTGTATATGTTTTTAATCTGTTTTTAATCTGTTTCCTTCTAAAAAGAATAAATAAATAAACAAATCTAATAAATCGAGTATGGTTTAGACCAGGCAATCGCAGTATTTTATGCCATAATTATTATTTCATTTTATTTTATTATGATTTGCAGATTTTGTTAATTTTTACATTTTTTTTTCTCTCTCAGTGATTGTCAGTATTAGTTGTTATAATATAAAAACGATGAATCAAAATCAATAGCATGTAAATGCTGGTGCTGTTTATTAATACAGATCATTTCCATGTCCGGAGGTTATTATAGACACAGATTCAGTATTTTGTATCATCACAGCTAAACACTCGTGAAAACGAGATCAAATTATAAAATACATCGAGTGGTTTGATGCCGACCTGTACACTGAACATATCGAGAATAGTTCACGTTTAGAATCATCAGAGACCATTACAGACGCTGTTTTAGGTTCCTAACACTTTTCTGAATATGTACGTCCGTATGTGAATGTGTAAATGAGACGAATTAATTTATAGTAGCTACTTAGTAGCAGACACTTAATAAAGTTCTCTCCATTGGTTCGCGGGACAGAGTTGCCTCCCCCAAGATGGCGGCGCTGCGTTGTTGCGTATCGACGTATGCGGACGTGCATACTTCCTCTTTTCTCCACTTCCTCCTGCGCATATTTGCTTCGTCTCCGTAGTCAGAGTCTACCACGCACTTTTTACGCCGCTTTCTTTTTTTAACAAATCAGCCAGATGTGAATGAACTGCATCGTATATATTTATTTGTATTATTATTATTATTATTATTATTTCTTTTTAAGTCTGTTCTTTATCCCTGGAGAATAATGAAGTTACTCGGATTCATTTACTTCTCCTACTTCCTGGTCTGTGCGCTGCCTCAAAGTACAGGTGAGTAGTTTAACCAGTTTAGATTCAACATCTTTGTCTTGTTATCTGCTCAGATTCTTCTCACGGGTCCTTCAGTCGTTTAACATAAACCAGAGAATAATAATAAAAAAAATCGGAACATACCAGTAGTTTTCCATGTTTTCATGTCGTCTTTTTTTTTTTTTTACTTTCGATTTTAAGCTTGAGGCCTATAAGGACAAATCGACATAAATAAATAAATTAATGTGTAAACTATCAAGAGCAACAACGATGATATTAAATGTAGGCATTCATCTTTTTAAATTATTATTGAAACAATAACAAGATTAGAATAATATTAGTACTGGTAGTATTAGTGAACAACTAATAATAATAATAACAACAAGAATCATAATAATAATTATTTCTGTATTTTATTTTTGTATTTATTTACAAGAATGTGTAATAGTGTATTTTCTTTGACAGTTAACCTTGAACCATGAACTAGTCACATGTTAAATGTATTTATTTATACGTGCAGTTGACCCTGTTTCCTTCTTTCTTTTCTTTTTCTTTTCCATTTTTTCCAGTAATACAAAACAGTACAAAACTACACAAACAGACATGATCTGAACAAACATAACATGAGTGTACTGTTTTCCAACATATTTTAGAGAATCCTGGACATGTCCAAAACATATGCAACAGTGGAACTTGTTTACATTAATCTCAAGTTGGATCCAGGATCTGGTTTGAATTTAAATAATCTCCTTGGATCTATGAAGATGATGTACAGTGTTGAACTATACTACAGCGTCTCTGAGGCTTACAGAGGAGGAATAAATGCTCTGAATAATGAAATAGGTTTCCCCAAATCTGTTTCCTCTTTACTGAAGGAGTTATAACCAGTTTTAAACAGTCTCCTGTTTCCAGGGGCTGAAATTTAGGCAAAGTCTAATCTGGTTTTTCTATGAACCTTATTTTGAAAGTGGTCTCTTTAGATTTTAGACTTCTACACTGAACAGTGTTTGAATTCTTAGTTTATCTAGACCTGGTCTGATGAAGAGTGGATGGGAAGCATGGATGGATGTACACCAAAAATACTCTTTCTTCTAGTTGTTTCATTCACTTGCTTCATCAAGTCGACATTTGACAAGTGTAAATATGGAGAAATTGTTCCTATAAATAAAGTTAAAGAATTGTCATTTAGAGTCCTACCATCATCAGTCCTTGTTGTCTTCTAAAGGCAGAGCCACAGAGTCAAATGTCCCTTCACTAGTGTGGTAGATAGTCTGCCTGTCATGTAGCAGACTGGTTCCAACAGTAATCTAAATGCAGTGTTTGTTTCTCCAGATGTTCCTGTGGTGATCGGCTCACGTGAACCAGTTAAAGGAGTAGTTGGTGAAGACGTCATCCTGCCGTGTCACCTGGAGCCTCCATTTGATGTGACAACTCTAACTGTGGTGTGGAAACACAATGAAGAGTTTGTTCACCTCTATCGTAGTAAGAAAGATGATTTAAATTCTCAACACCAGCAGTTTAAAGGCAGAACTTCTCTCTTTCTTGATGAACTGGTTCATGGAAACATTTCCCTCAAACTGACCAATGTAACTAAAAATGATGCTGGAGATTACACCTGCTATGTTCCCAGACTGCACAGTGAGGTCAGGAAGGGGAAGCTTTCCTTAGAAGTTGGTGAGTGCTGCTGATGTATCACATGTTAAAATGAGACAAGAAATCATTTTACATTTTAAACATGTTAATGTTTAACTCACTTTTTCTTTTCAACAGTTCAGAAGCCAACAGGAGACAGGAGTTCTAGTGAGTGTGAATATTTGTTTTTTCATCTCACTTTGAGATGAAAAAACAAATGTTTATTTCTTCCATCACATATTTAATTCTATGCTTGGTTCACTTTTAGTTCTGACTTGTTAAACTATGTTTGACATGAAATAGAGTTGTAGCAAATGTTCATATTTGAAACTACCTACAGATATGAATTAATTACAGGCCCCCGCAATAAATAATAACTGAACTTCAATCTCACGGTGAAATTAGATCTGGTGTTTGTTAAGATGAATTGGTGTTAAGCATTGCAAGCATCGTAAGGCTAACAAACGTATACCACCAATTAACATTAGCCCTTCATTCGTGACATGGATCCTGTAATCATACAGAGAGAACATAGCATACCATTGTCCTTTATTTTTTTCCTAAACTGATCACCTGATGGCTTTGACCCTTTTCTGTCCATCTCTATTTTATTTGACACTCGACAATCAACAGATTTCCATCCTAAAGCACTGTCACGCATGACCAGAAGTCAAGACTAAACCAATTCACCTTCGTGACCACATAACTGTTTTTATTTTTCTGCAAAAAACTTCTCCAGGAGGTCCTACGAAACAACACGCTGGACTCCTGTCCTAATCTGAGGAGACAGAGAGAAATTATTGATCAACATAGTTCTTGACGTAACATAGGAGGTAGAGAGGGAGAGGAAAGGGTAGAAGAGAGGAGGAGAGGGAAGGAGAAGGGACAGAAGGAGAAAGAGAAGAAGAGGAGAGACAATGAAAATATGTTAAGATTTCTGGGGATTACATACAAATGATGTGATTACCTGTCTCTCATCAAACAACTCTGGCCACCAGGAAATGACTTCTGTAATGAGTGGTTGATCTCCTATAATTTCTTTTTGGCGCTGTGAAGATGTAGCAGCCATCAGCATTTCCAGTAGCTGATGATCAGGGTATTTCTTCTGCATTTCAGCCTTCATTATCTTATGGCTTTCCTTCATGTTTTACAGGACACTGTGCTTCAGATGGATCAGGGCATTAATTCACCTCACCCTCTTTTGACTTCTTGAACCATTTTCCCTGTGAGCCCTCTCTTTTACGTTTGTGTATGACAACCTCACTCAACTTTTGCCAGTAGTTGCTGAGCTTAAACTTCAATCTGTGAAACCATGACTACCATCCTTGTTTGGACCCTGGCTCTCACAGATGCTTCTCCACCAATGCTTTGGCTACACTCTCATAGTGAGCCCTCTCAGGATAACCACTAATCTTCACCATACTATCTGCAAGTGTGTCAACAACACTTTATACTTTTCAGAATCATCATCACAGATTCATCCTTTGAGTATCTATAGTTAGCTTCTCTCAGATGCAGCTCTACATCATGTGAGAACTGTGGAGTTGGGACGGGGTCTGGCCATTCATTCATTCATTCATTCATTCATTCATTCATTCAGTCATTCATCTTCTATACCCAGTTATTCCTGTTAAGGGTCGCAGGGAAGAGGTCAGGCCATTCGACGGAATTTCTACTACTGAGTGATGGATTTCCATTTCATTGAACTGGCTTAAACCCTTAATGTTGAACTACTGTATACAACCTATACCTTATTTTTGACATAAAATATGATCATTTATTCATTCATATAACTTTTGTGTAGTTTGTAGACGTTCGGGAGATAATAAGCGTATATCCATATAGTGGGAATGACTAGGGCACCAACACAGCCTCTAAATAACTAATTATCTGCCTCGAATCTCATTTTCACCAATATTTTGGTGCCACACGCTAGTATGTTTGTTTCCCTCAACTTCGAGTTTGTATTTAAATTTTAGTGTTCATCCGGGTCAGCTGATGAAAACAAACACAGACACAAACGTGAAGTGGGAGAAATTTATTGAATTTTATTTTGAAATGGGCCTGCAAAACAGCGAAATAGAAACTGTGCTCAGCTGTAGACACGGCTTTGAAATCAGCCAGAGACACCTCAAAAGATTCCTGAGTAAGAGATGACTTCTCTTAAACAATAACACTAGCTTATACCCTGTCACTGACTCGGGGTCTGCGTGGCTACATCAATTAATTTTTAATGAATATGAATGAATTATTATATAATATTAGCCTATTACCACCTTGTCTCTCTTCATTCGACTTATGTCTTTTTTTGGGACCTCTCTTGAATTCAAGAAGCCCTCTAAGTCACCCTCCATTGCTTCTCCTCTTTCGTCAACAAAACACCGGTCTGGTCCAGAATACGTTGGGGGACTCTGTCCTATGGACTTACCTGTTATCATCATCCAGGGTAGATTGACGTACAGACCCTGGATGATGTCGTCTCTGAGCACACTGATTTACAAAACATTTAACATTTAGCAGGTCAGTCTATAAATGAGTGAACTTCAGGACAAATACATTTTCATTGTAACTGTATGTTTTCTTGTTTTTGAAGGTCACTCTGATCTGATATGTTCACCTCAGTCAGTTGTTGTCCAGCTGGGTGAGGATGTTATTCTTCCCTGTCGTCTTCATCCGTCCATCAGCGCCGTCTCTGAGACAGTGGAGTGGACCAAACCCGGTCTAGACCCAAACAGTGTCCATCTCCACCAAGATGGACGACTGGTGTTTCAGAAACAAAATCCATCTTACTATGATCGTACCCGGCTGTTTGTAGGAGAAATGAAAAATGGAAACGTGTCCCTCAAGATATCCAAGGTGAAGCTCTCTGATGAAGGGGAGTACAGATGCACCATTACCACAATGAACAAGGAGGCTTCCATCAAACTCACTGTTGGTGAGTCAAGACATTTGGACTGAAACATATCAACACAACCTCCAAACTGAGGGAAAGGTGGAGGAGTTAGAACCAGTTTGAAACAGTCTCCTGTTTCCAGGGACTCAAATTTAGGCAAAGTCTAATCTGGTCTCTTTGAACCTTCTTTTGAAAGTGTTCTCTTTAGTTTTTAGACTTCTACACTGAACAGTGTTTGAATTCTCCACATTATTCTTAGTTTATCTAGACCTGGTCTGATGAAGAGTGGATGTGAAGCATGAACTATAGAAAAGTAAAGACACCAGCAACACTTAATATTAGATGGACAGATACTAGGGCTGGGCGATAAAACGATAATGATATACTGTATATCTTGATAGACACGTGGTCGATATCAATAGAAAATACGTTCGATAGAATGTTTGATAATTTCACTTGAACTCTGTTAAAGAAAAATAGGAAGAAAACCCCGAGCCACAACTGCAAGTCATTCTGGGGGATGTAGGCAGAGGAAGGGCTTTAGCCTCTCGGCCTATCATGGCCCAGCTAAGACAACAACAACAAAAAAGAACGACGTGGAGTGAAAGCAGAATATGAGAGCGACAGCGTGAGAGGAAATTGTAGATAAAAAAAAGGAAAGATCACGTTACCAGTAGCTTCATCACATAGAAACAAAGATTGAAGATATGAAAGATATTTAAGTTATAATATCTATCTATCTATCTATCTATCTATCTATCTATCTATCTATCTATCCACTTGGACACCTTGGTCAAACATACTGTACATACCTTATATTTGTTTTACCCACTCACCATGGTAGTAGTTGTAGTCTTTCCAGAAATAGGTTTTCTTCTAGTTGTTTCATCCACTTGGTTCATCAAGTCGACATATGACCAATGTAAATATTGAGAAATTGTTCCTATAAATACAGTTAAAGAATAGTCATTTAGAGTCCTACCATCATTTATTTATTTATTTATTTATTTATTTATTCATTCATTTCGGCAAGTCAATTCAATCATCATCACACATCAAAATCAATATCAGTATGAGTACAAGAGACCTGTCATCAGTCCTTGTTGTCTTCTAAAGGCAGAGCCACAGAGTCAAATGTCCCTTCACTAGTGTGGCAGATAGTCTGCCTGTCATGTAGCAGACTGGTTCCAACAGTAATCTAAATGCAGTGTTTGTTTCTCCAGATGTTCCTGTGGTGATCGGCTCACGTGAACCAGTTAAAGGAGTAGTTGGTGAAGACGTCATCCTGCCGTGCCACCTGGAGCCTCCATCTGATGTGAGAAGACTAACTGTGGAGTGGAAACACAATAAAGAGTTCGTTCACGTCTATCGTCATATGAGAGATGATTTCAGTTCTCAACACCAGCAGTTTATAGGCAGAACTTCTCTCTTTCATGATGAACTGGTTCATGGAAACATTTCCCTCAAACTGACCAATGTAACTAAAAATGATGCTGGAGATTACACCTGCTATGTTCCCAAACTGCGCAGTCAGTTCAAGAAGGGGAACCTTTCCTTAGAAGTTGGTGAGTGCTGCTGATGTATCACATGTTAAAATGAGACAAGAAATCATTTTACATTTTAAACATGTTAATGTTTAACTCACTTTTTCTTTTCAACAGTTCAAGAGCGACCTGGTGACAGGAGTTCTAGTGAGTGTGAATATTTGTTTTTTCATCTCACTTTGGGTCAAAATGTTTATTTCTTTCATCACATATTTAATGTTTTATTTCATGTTTATCACCAGATAAAAATTCCAGCAGAAGCCGAGGAGATGGCAAAGGTAAGAACAGAAACGTGCAGATAAAAGTGAGACAAAGAAAAGTTTGTGGACATGAGAGCTGGAAGTGGACGACTGATAAACCATCACAGTTTAGTCACTGAGACAGATAGGATAGCTAGCATACTACCTCTGACCATTTACAACCTTCACGACTGAAAACTGATTCAAGATTCAAGATGTTGATGAACAGTACAGTTCCTCCAGTGTCCACTAGAGGCTGGCTCCATCACCACAGACCTCCACTCATGGAGCTTCTAAGCTGATCATCAGCAACATCTTGTACGATAAGGATAGACTTGCACATATGAAGAGATGAAATGTCTGACAGCTCAGTAAAACCAGAGGCAGCATGAAATAGTTTTAAACTGAATCAAATGGAAGCTTGTCAGCTGTTAATATCTGCTCTGTAGCTTGTTTCATCTCCCTGGACTCAACTCAGTATCTCTCACATTGTTCCAGGTCCTTTGATTGGTGGGATAACAGGTGGTTTTCTTGGTTTTGGTCATCTTGTCCTTGTTGCAGTACTTTTCTGGAAACGTAGAGAAGGTAAGATACCCATTTCTTCTTCCACTCATGTTGACATTAAACATAATGTACAGTATGTGAAACATCCATCCACAGCAACCTGATCATTCAGCTCAGTTTCCTCAGTTACATTCATGATGGTGTTAATGTTTGGTGTCGAGGCAGAAAGTAGAAAGATGGAAAGGATGTAGGTGTCATGGACACAGAGAATGTTTCTTTTTAGTGTCTTTAGTCACTAAAAAGAAAGAGATGCATTCACAGACCTCTAATAAGTCACTGGTCTTTATGTATTTATCTGCTGTGGGATGGAAAAGACCAGTTTCTGTCTGACTTAGATAAATGAATACTTTGACTATTGCCTCTAGTTCTGACATTCAGTCCTGTGATCCCTTTCTTCTTCAGTCAGATTCTGATAAAACCTGACATGCAGCTTTATCTGAGTACTCTCTCATCTAACTTCACTGTTTGTTGACCAGGGACAAGAGAAGGACAACGACAGGAGAATCCAGCAGAGAGAATAGAACTTTTTTCATCCTAATTCATGATAATTGTGAAACTATGTTTTTTCTTCTATAACTGTATCATCAAAATTGATGATTGTTGTACCCCAATTGTCCTACTGTTCATGTGGAGAAGGTAGAGGAGGAGAAGCTGGAGGAGATGGAGGAGATGGAGGAGGAGAAGTAAGAGAGGCAAGAGGAGAAGGAGGAGAAGAGGATGGAGGCTCACAGGTGATGTGAAAGAATAAACATATGTTAGTCCTGAGATTCATCACTGTGATAAATGTTAGGGTGATGATAATCTGTATCAGAGGTTTCAAAGTTCAACACCATGTATCTATATATTTGATCAGATTTACCATATATTCCATAAATAAGTGTAACATTGGTGGTACTGAGTGGAGTGAAGTGAACTAACAAGGTGGAAATAGGGTGATAAAATTTGCTACATAATTCACAAAGTGTTTTTCTCAGTCTACATCCTGGACATGAGCCTGTAGTTCTCCCGCCCACAACATTGAAGTGGAGGAGTTTCAGTCTGGAGTCTCTGAAGAAATTCACAAGTTAACATCTGAACTGTCTTTGAGTTTTACTCATTGACCAAACTGCACAAACAACAACAACAATGCTAATGCTACTGGTTTTATGTCCAACAGATCAACGAGCCCAGGAGAACCAACAACAACTGAATGATGGTGCTGAGCTGGAGCATCTCAAAAAGCCTGGAGAAGACAAGGAAGTTGAAAGCACCACCTGAAAAAATTTTTTATTCTATTTTTTTTAATCAGGTATGTTCAGGATGGCACATTAAATAATGATCTAGATAGGAGGATGTTCATCCAATTCATCTGTGCATCTTTCAACACAGAAGTTGTTTGTGTGTTTTTTTAAATGGTGTTAACATCTCAGGCTTGTAACACTAGTCAGTTTTGGAAGCTGTGAACCATCTGCTGAAATGTGAGAATTTTTGTTTTTAGATTTTGTTTAATTAAAATTACTGCTTTTTTTTTTTTTTAGCCTGGCTCTGTTCTAAAGTCTTTGTTAAGTGCCAGTGATCTCTCTAACCACTTACAGCAGTAGTTTTCATTATTGATCGATACGAATGTAATGAAATCGATACTTGCAAAGAGGAAGAGAATGGCCGTTAGGTTATATGTTCAGGCCGAAAATGAAATGATAGTTAAGTTGTACTATTTGTAAAAGGCTGTAAGATACAGTGGTAACACAACAAACTTATATAAGCATATGGAAATCTTGAAAATCTCCTCCCCTTGGCCCCAACAGATCCATGATAGGAGGAAAAAAGTGCACTAAAGGAGAGAAATGTTTGCCTTATTTTTGTATTTACTTCCTAAACACTTCTTACATATTTATAGTATTTGTTGTGGAGTGATAATTTTGTACACTTTGTTTGTGTTTCTCAACAAAGTATTTTTCTATTTATTTACAAATTTTGCCCAGATTCTGTACTGGATTTTAATGATTAATAATCCAAAGGCAAATCACTAAACCACATGAAGGTCGTGAACATTCATTCAGATTTAGACTGATTCAGATGATGCATCCACCACAAGTATTATAAAGTATGGATACTGGCCCTGTATTCACTTGGGATTAGATTGAAACCAAATCTAGTATCAGACACCACTACCTCTGTCAGCTCTACACTGATGTTCATGTTACTTCTTCTACTGGGTTGAACAGGCAGACTGTTAATGTGTCACTCTACAATGAGAGACAGGTGTTAACTCAGGGAGCAGTTCAGTAGATTGTTTCACTCTACTTTATTTCATGTTATCAGTCTGTGTAGTTCACTAATAGAGAATGAAGAATCAAATGTAATGTGAAAATGTTATTAAACGTATTTGTTTCATTTAAACCTTTTATTTAAGATGACAGATAAGACATGTTTATTATCCTTCTAAACATGTTGTTTGTCATTATTGTCATATCATGTTTTTTTACTTTCTCTATGGTCAAATGCACTTCATTAAATGTGTTGGTAATGAATCATGTGGTGAGAGAATGTTTTGGGGGGATTTATGTGAACACGTTTCTGCTGTAAATCATCTGAACATTAATGTGATCAGAGTTTTATTTTCTGTCTGACTTGTGGCTGAGGTCAGACTTAAGCAAGATCCTGTTTGGGGGCCTCTAGTTTGTCAAACTCTGATGAAGTGATTCCTAACCCTTAGATGGTCCACTAAGACGAAGTTAAGCTGCACATGGTGGCTTACTACTATGTAAAGATTGTAATTGCTGTTTTATCAGAATAAAGTTCAGTTTTGCATTCTAATCCTGTGCATATGACAAATTTTAGCTTTCATGGATGCCTAGGAACAGGATAATTTCTCTAAACAAGTCTTTCTTATATAATTATCTACTTTTCAATGTACTTAAAACAAGAATCTTCATCTTGTTTGAATCCTCCAATAATAAATATCTTATTTTATAATATAAAAAAATGCTCAGTCCAGGCTTATATTGAGATTTTCAGCATTCTTATTTCTGGATTTCTTTTTCTTGTTTCAAGAAATCTTAACAAGAGTGATTTATCTTGCTGCACTGCATTGCTTATAAAAGGAACATTTTTATTTATTTTTTTTAGGGCTGGGCAACATAAAAAATTCTTAATCGCATTAACTCAATGACTTCTGTGATTAACTGCGATTAATCGCATAGCGCGCGACCAACCCAAAAATGGTATATAAAATACAAAAATGAATGCAAAAGCTGTTTCAAACAAAGTTTTGTTTATGTAACTAAATGAACGTTGCATATATTAGAAATGTAACATTCAACTGAAACACTCTAATGACATCACATAAAACCACTGGCATATCAAAATGAGAAACTGTACAAAATAAATAACAACAAAAAACGGTACCCAGTACACAAAAGGTATTTGTCAAATAAAGTCCAAGTCCATTTCCTTTTCAAAATATTGTGTCAAAAATGTCAACTGAAAGAAGCAATCAAATGTGTAACTCAGATATAGCACTACTGCCAGGTCATGGTCAACCTTTTCCTTTTCTTTCATTTTTGTTCTTGATCTTGTTTCCTTTCCTGTCTGGACTCTGCTACCAGGAAGAGCAGCGACCAATGAGTGGCCGCGACGATCCCGACTTACGCTTTCAAAATAAAAGTGCGAACACCAGTCATAAAAAATATTCAAAAAAAAATGCAGCGTTAAGCGTTAACAAAATTGTCGGGCGATACTGACCTCAATAGTTAACGCACCGTTAACGCGGTTAACGTTGCCCAGCCCTAATTTTTTTACTTTTTTTGCAGTGTAGCTACGCTGCCAGATTGTCGCACAAGCATGAACCACACATAACTCACCTCTTACTGTCAGCAGGCTCTGAGGTGACTCTTGTTTTGAGGGATGATGTTGACACGTCCAACGTTATTTCTTGTTGGTCGTCTTTCCTGAAGGAGCAGCCGAGTGTCACTGTCACATTAACTTTCATCCTGGTGTGAACACTGATCTGGTGTCAGTCCACACGTTGTTACCTCCTTCCTTTGGTAGCGTGAACACACAATGAGTCCTGGGTCACATTAAAGACCACCTACTCACCAGGGCTGATCTGAGGAAGAGGAGGAGAACTCATTCATTCATCCACTAGTAGAAATGATCACATGAATCAGTGACGTCTGTTCATCAGTAATAAGAGACTTTTAAAAGAACCTGGCCTTGGAGCTGAGAACCAACTAAACTAGAAACTAATTTTGGAACAAGATGGAAAGACTCCTGAGAGAGTCTTTCCATCAGAATCTGGATCATGTCTCCAAGTCACCAAGCAGCTGTTGATGGTTCTGATCCAGTGGTAGGTAGAGGTCCATTAGAGCACAGGTGTCAAACTGATCCCTGAAAGGGCCGCTGTGGCTGCAGGTTTTCATTCCAACTATGCAGCAGCACACCTGACTTGGCTCCATCAATCAACTGATCTGCCGTCACGCAGTCATTTCAGGCGTCCTCATGCTTGATTGGAATAAAAGCTTGCCAGCCACACCCACTGCATGGGTGCTGCATGGTTGGAATGAAAACCTGCAGCCACAGTGGCCCTTTCACGGATCAGTTTGACACCCCTGCATTAGAGACAGCAGCTGCTACAATATTCTACCGACCACATGTTGGCGCTGCCTATTTACACACAGGCAAACTGAGATCAGATCTCAAGTGCTGGCTGGGGACGCATGTGGAGACACATTTTAATTAATATTATGTCTCAACAAAGGATCTTCAAGATGGACACTTTTGATTGGATCACCCAGGAGGGTCTAGCTGGGGCCTTATTTATATCAAGCAGCTATAAATCATCCCTTGAAGCAGATGAACATCATTACATTGTTTATTTTGAATCTGCTTTGGTGCCGAGAACTAAACAATGATGCAAATGCAACTAAAGCACCAGAAAGTTAAAGGAACTGTAGAATGAGGGTTTGTGGATTAGGTTCACGACTACATGTCAAACAGCCCTATAGTCACGATAAACCCACACTTGCACAGACCAGTTCTTTCGCCATCTTGCACCAGTGCATATTCTACCTTCAATACATATTTTACCACATCCTGGCAGGAATATGAGCTGCTGAATCAGACGTTGGCTTCTTTGCTGCAGTCACCAGGTTGTTTCACACCAACCCAGCGACGTTGTCTTCATATCCGTCCTCGCACGAAACAAACACTTTCTGCATTTGAACATTTGTCATCTTTGAGCACTTTCACAAAACAGTTTTGGATAAACGCTTATTTATTTCACCTTCATGAGGATATAAGTGTCTGCAGCACCATTTCTGTTTCCTCTCTGCTTATATCACATTGTTATTTTCTTGCTCTGCCCTACGTTAATAGAATAACAATATCAATAATGAGAAGGAGCATCAAAAGGTCAAACGTGTTTAAACAAAGACGCCCCACACGGAAAGAACCTATATAAACATATATGTTTTAATATAGGTTCTAATATAGGTTTTGAATATATGCAACCTACATAAAATTGACCCTTTTCACATATACGCATATATGTGCACAGATAATTTCAGTCTCAGGTGATTTCTGGTCAAATTTAGTAAATGCTTTGTCGCAGGTTTGTGATGGTGAAAAAAAACAAAAAACAAAGCTTTCCTGTATCTCAAGAGGAAGCAGGCCTGTTGAAGTCAGTCAGAGACGCCATCTAGTGGTGAGCTGGAATATGTTACCGGTCCGTGGGTGGGGACTGTGGTGACAAATACTGTATGTAGTTAGTACGTGAGTAGAACGTGCGTATTTTCTCTATTTCCCTCTCACCTTAAAGACCACCTCCAATACAGTGAACTTTTGTTTTTTTAGGATTAAACACAGCTCTGACCCCCATTGATAATGATCAGTTTGTGTTTTTATGTTAATTAAGGTGCTTAATAAAAGATGCTGACAGAAACTTTGCACCTCTGCTCGTCCTGATTCCTTTAACCTTAATGATGTTTGACAACAAGTTTGTTTGTACAAGACGTATCAGCAGCATTGACTGTCGGCAGCCGAAACTTTTACTTATTTATTTATTGTTACCATTTAAAGTCAATACTTTCCTGAGTACTAAAGTACTTTTTATGACCCTGTCAGTCAAAATGACAAACAGCGAAAAAGTCTAGCGTATTTCTTTCTGTCGCTGTTATTAACCAGTTACCTTTTTATTCGGTAGGACATTTTGGGAGAGATATCTGGGCACAACAACAATAATAATAAAAGGCTGAAAACGACGTATTTGTAATTATTGTTACATCTATTAACATATTAAAGCAGACTAAACAACTTGGACGTGTGGGCTGTCTATAACACTGATGTTTCCTGAATGTGTTTGGGTCATAACTTGTTAAACCACTGCTTGTATAACAGTAATATTTTGTTGTTATTAAAATAGGAAATAGAATTGTTTTCCACTTATTTGTCAGTACTGAACTTCAGAAGTTCTTCTGTTTACAACAAACACCCTATAAAGTGAGAGGAAAGAACAGTTAGCAGAGATTAAAGCATAATTCATTGCTCTGATTGGTTGTGGGACTATCCATTGGGTAGAACTGTGTGTTTCATATAATTGTTATACATCAAATCTATTGAAAAATAATAATAGCTTTATTAGGATGTTACTGTACTGTAGTTTAAAAGTTCGTATTACACTAGTCTGTACTTTGTAACCTTATCTGAAATACTTTACAGGTATGTATAGGTCATAAGCTCCACTCCCTCCATATTAGCGAATGAGACTTGGACCAAAGTAAAACACTAAAATACAAATATAATTATTTAGCTTTATGTGTCATTTTGGTAGCTGATAATGATGAATGTTCAAGGGTCAATTTTCTGGATATGTTTCGTTTCAGTTATTTGATGCTACAGAAGAGGATGTGACATGATGGCAACTACCTGTTGCCACGCCAACCGCTCTGCAAAGCAGTCCCGTGAGCGTTTTAACAATTTTTAAATATCTTGTCCATATTTATACAGTCTGTAGTTCGGCCACATGTTACTGCTGTCTCACACTGAGAGACACTATTAGACTGTGATATGTTTTTGAAAGTATTTGTTCACTTCCTAAAAATGAAACATTAGCTACTGAGACAATTTTCTCTATTGTAATGACTTGCCAAAGCAGCAGATTAATGTTTGTTCTTCTCTGAGTATACTGATTACACTGCGTCCTAAATATGCTGAGAAACTTTCGTAAGGACTTGATTTAATTCAATTCAGTTTTATTTATATAGCATTAATAAATCATCTCAACACCCGGCCTGAAACCCCCAGAGCAAGCCTGAAGGCGAGACGGTGGCAAGGAAAAACTCCCTTTTAACGGGAAGAAACCTTGAGCAGAACCCAGCTCTTCTGGAGGGACCCATCTGCCTAAGGCCGGCCAGGTAGAGACAGAGAAAGAGAGAAAAGAGAACAGCAGGAGAAAGCAGATATATACATCTGACTAAAGAGCACATGTGGAATCTGGTGATACAACAACCTTTGAACAATATGTCTGTGAAGGAAACTGGACTTGTAAAGTTTTTTGAGAAGACGTTTCACCATGCGTCATCTGAGTAGCTTCTTCAGTTCTAGGGACTGGTGGGAAGTTTGAGGTTTAAACAGGAAACTCCTATTGAAACTTGCTTGTTGTGTAAACAACCAGAAACCGGTGCAGCTAATTTGCATCAACAGTTAGATATCTCCCTGACATTAGAGCACCATTCCCTATGAATGGAGCTCTAACGTCCCCCTGTCAGAAGCTCCAGTTTCAAGGTGAACGGGGTTAAAACTTCTTGGGGACAGAAGTTAAAACTGATCATAAATCAATGGTAGACCAAATCTGAGTCCACCTCCTCTGTTCAGTGAAGGTTTTTCCAGTCTGACATAGATGGCTTCCTTTACTCCTCTTCAAACCATCTGTCTTCTCTGGCGAAGATCTGGACGTTGTTGTCTTTAAGGGAGTGTCCTTTGTCTTTCGGGCGCCGGTGGACTGCTGAATCATTTCCTAATGAGCTGGCTCTCCTGTGGTGTTACATGCATTTATGGATGGGTTGTTTGGTTTCTCCAATGTAAAGTCTGTACACTCCTCACTGCTGTGAACAGCATACACCACATTATTCTGTTTCTGTCTGCCTGTGTTTTGTCTTTAGGGTGGACCAGGTTTTGCCCAAGTACATTCCATGGTTTTAAAACAAACTGGATTGAGGTGTTACCTGAAAATTTTCCCGAGTTTCTTAGACACTCCAGCCACATAGGCAGTGACGATGTTCTTCCTTTGGTTGTACTCCTCTATCCTTTTTAGGTATCTTCTTGAGTCTTTGACAAAGGCCCAGTTGGGATATCCGCATGTCTTGAGTGTTCGTTTGATGTGTTTCTGCTCCTTCTCCTTGTCATCTAGTCTTGTGGGTACCATCTGTGCTCTGTGCTGAAGGGTTCTGATGACCCCTAGTTTGTGCTCACGGGGTGATGGGAATCAGAGAATTGGTGCTGACATGCATGCACATTCCTATCACCCCCTGGAACACAAACTAGGGGTCATCAGAACCCTTCAGCACAGAGCACAGACGGTACCCACAAGACTAGATGACAAGGAGAAGGAGCAGAAACACATCAAACGAACACTCAAGACATGCGGATATCCCAACTGGGCCTTTGTCAAAGACTCAAGAATATACCTAAAAAGGACAGAGAGGAGGAGAGCAACAAAAGGAAGAACATCGTCACTGCCTATGTGGCTGGGGTACTGGAGAAACTCAGGAGAATTTTCAGGCAACACCGCAATCCAGTTTGTTTTTAAAACCATGGAATGTACTTGGGCAAAACCTGGTCCACCCCAAAGACAAAACACCAGGCAGAAACAGAGTAATGTGGTGTATGCTGTTCACAGCAATGAGGAGTGTACAGATTTACACATTGGGTAAACCAAACAACGCATCCTAAACGCATGTAACACCACAGGAGAGCCAGCTTATTAGGAAACGATTCAGCAGTCCACCGACACCCAAAGGACAAAGGACACTCCCTTGAAGACAACGACATTCAGATCTTCGCCAGAGAAGACAGATGGTTTGAAAGAAGAGTAAAGAAAGTCATCTATGTCAGACTGGAAAAAACCTTCTCTGAACAGAGGAGGTGGACTGAGATTTAGTCTGCCAGTGATTTACAAAACAATATTAACTTCTGTCCCCAAGAAGTTTGAACCCCATTCACACCTTGCAACTGGAGCTTCTGACAGACAAGGGTCGTTACAGCTCCATTCATAGGGAATGGTGCTCTAACGTCAAGTAAATATCTAATTGTTAATGAAAATTAGCTGCACCGGTTTCTGGTTGTTTACACAACAAGCACGTTTCAGTAGGAGCTTCCTATTTAAACCTCAAACTTCCCACCAGTCTCCTAAAATGAAGAAGCTATTCAGATGAGTTGTGAAACGTCTTCTTAAAAAACTTTACAAGTCATTAAGGGTCGTGCAAGTCTATCGCAGGGCTAGCAGGAAGACAGACAACCATTCACACTACCATGCACACCTACGGCCAATTTAAGAATCACCAATTAACCTAACCTATTAATTAACCTAACCAGCAAGTCTTTGGACAGTGGGAGGAAGCCGGAGTACCCTGTGAGAACCCATACAGAGAGACAGACAACCATTCACACTCACACCTACGGCCAATTTAGAATCACCAATGAACCTAACAAGCATGTGTTTGGACGGTGGGAGGAAGCCGGAGTACCCGGTGAGAACCCACACAGACACAGGGAGAACATGCAAACACACAGATTTGAACCTGTGACGTTCTCGCTGGCATCAGTGCTAACCACTTCGCCACTGTGCTGCCCAATAATTTACATTGCATAAGCCTTTTAACAGGAAGAAACCGTCCGACAGAACCTGGCTCTAGATGAACGGCTGGTTGGTGTGAGAAAATGGGGAAAGGAGAAAAGGACTGAGTAAGATAGAAGAAGAGATAGAAGAAGAGATATACACAAGTTGAAATCAAGTTGTTCAGCAGCAGCAGCAGAAGAGTCTTCTCCACAGAGGTATTTTGGTCTTCTTTCTGCTTTGGACGGAATCCTCACTTGGTAAACCTACGGTTAACGGCTCGATATCTCTTCTTGTCCGTTTGAACTTTGTCTTTACCGCATGGCCACGTCCTGTGAGGAAGGTCTTCATAGTTGAAATAACTCCACGCAAGGTTCTCTTGGACCGTTCTCTGTTGATTTTAGCGGCTTTTGTGGTCAGAGTTGGGAAAGCGTTGATCTCAGCGATGACCTCTTTTACTATGGCCTCTATGAACTCTGGTTTAACTTTGACAGGGATGTCCCCTCCAGTGACATCACAGAAAGCCTGACAGATGCAGCTTTCCACACTATTGTAAATGTCATAGTTGAAAAACTCCATCAGATGTTCAGAGGACATCGGAACCATCATGTTGGTGCCGCCAGAGGATGTGGATGTTTTACACATGAAGACTGTGATGATTTCAAGGACAGAGTCTCTGATTAAAGTCATCACATCTGTACACATTTGCAGCAGCTTCTCCTTCACATCATGATTGTACACGCCTTCGCTTAATTCTCGCTTGCCATTGCCTAAAACATCAGAAGTGAATGAAATAGTTAGTCACAGGAACAATACACATATACTATGAATAATGTGATAATATTCGATGAGTTAAGATACTTACTCTTCACTGAGGGCCTGGAAGAATCCACTTATTATCCCAGAACAGGTGGATAGGTTGGTGGAAGGATGCCTTCGTTGTGCTCTTAATTCATCTTCATCCTCAGAAAGCCCAGCGCTTCCATCCTCTTCGAAAGCTACTCTTCTGGATTTTTTCTCAGGCAATCTGGGGGAGCTGCTGACAACATCAGGGCGGTCTCCCCCCCGCATAGACAGCAGCATCGCTCAGAACTTGGTCACTTCTGGTTTCATCCTGGTCTTCCTGGTAAACTGGGACAAGTCTATCCTCATCAAAATGTTCCTCACCAGATGTTTTCTCAGACCTTTTGGAAAAGTCGCCCGCCACATTGAACACGGTCTCCTCGCACTCAATGTCCTGATCTTGTTCCGTTTCATCCTTGAAATCCTGGACCTGTTCAGTGGAGGACTTCTTCTCCTCCTCCTCCATCTTGGCAGCAGTTGTTGGAACCTGAACATTTCTGGTCAGGTCCTGTAAATCCTGGTCTGTATCTTCATCTACCTCCAGGGTCAACACAGTGCAACCATCTTTTTCAGGACGAGACGTTATATCCAGGGCGCAAGAGGAGCTTTCTGACAGGTCAGGATTTGGCTGCTCCACTTCAGCGACAGCAACAGTCTTATCCTCCAAATTCTGGTCTGCAACCGATTCATTAACCCGCTCAGAAAAGAGAGGATTTTCGCCATCTTCCAAATAGTCCTTTGAAATTTCAGCTGTCTTATCATCATTGGACTCTTTGCTAAGAAGTTTCTTCAGTCCCTTCTTCATTTGTTCAACACACTTGTCAAACTTTCCACTTTTCGTCTCATCTCGGAGACTAGAGGTGTCTTCAGACACCTGAGAAGAGTTGTCCCCCAGATAGGAGATGGGCTCCTTCACCTCACTGATGGCAGCGGTGCTCACAGTTTCCCCACCCCCTGGCCCATTCTGGACATTATCACTTGGGGCACTTGACACCTCTTTGCACCTCATTTGTGACTCTGGAGACGACTTTTTGCCAAACAGTGATTGAAATGCAAGCTTCATTTGTGTAAACACTGTTTTGCTAGAAGCCGTGGTGTCTACAGACTTGGGTGACAAGTTCACAGATGCCTCTGATGACATTTCTTTTTCATCAGTGTCCTCTTCTTTGTTTTTCAGCTCCACCGAAAGCACATTGCTTCCATCCTTCTGAGAAGGTTCTGAAGGTACACTGACCTCCATGACCATTGACAGAGGGGTGGCACTCTTTTCACTTCTGACCAGTGTTCTGCCAGCCTTCTCAGTCTTTTTGGTTTCCGCAACCTTTGGTTTGGTCGAGGAGGAGCGCAGTGGCCTCGCTGCCTTCTGTGTCTGTTTGGGTGCCGCAACGTTCGGTTTGGTCGAAGGGGAGTCCAGTGGCCTCGCTGCCTTCTTTCTCTTTTTGGTTGCTCTAACCTTTTGTTTGGTCGAAGGGGAGTCAGTGGCTCGCTGCCTTCTTTCTCTTTTTGGTTGCTCTAACCTTTTGTTTTCGAGGAGGAGCACAGTGGCATCGCTGCCTTCTTTCTCTTTTTGGTTGCTCTAACCTTTTGTTTGGTCGAGAGGAGCACAGTGGCCTCGCTGCCTTCTTTCTTTTTTGGTTGCTCTAACCTTTTGTTTGGTCGAGGAGGAGCACAGTGGCCTCGCTGCCTTCTTTTTTATTTGGTTGCCTAACCTTTTTTTGGTCGAGGAGGAGCAGTGGCCTCGCTGCCTTCTTTTTTTTTGGTTTCCGCAACCTTTGGTTTGGTCGAGGAGTCCAGTGGCCTCGCTGCCTTCTTTTTTATTGTGGTTGCCGTAACCTTTGGTTTGGTCGAGGAGGAGCGCAGTGGCCTCGCTGCCTTCTTTGTCTTTTTGGTTGCCGTAACCTTTGGTTTGGTCGAGGAGGAGCGCAGTGGCCTCGCTGCCTTCTTTGTCTTTTTGGTTGCCGTAACCTTTGGTTTGGTCGAAGGAGTCCAGTGGCCTCGCTGCCTTCTTTGTCTTTTTGGTTGCCGTAACCTTTGGTTTGGTCGAGGAGGAGCGCAGTGGCCTCGCTGCCTTCTTTGTCTTTTTGGTTTCCGCAACGTTTGGTTTGGTCGAGGAGTCCAGTGGC
Source organism: Planiliza haematocheilus (assembly GCA_005024645.1). NCBI lineage: Eukaryota > Metazoa > Chordata > Actinopteri > Mugiliformes > Mugilidae > Planiliza > Planiliza haematocheilus. Next base: position 1,937 of record SRSE01000456.1, on the reverse strand, counting down.
CTCGCTGCCTTCTTTGTCTTTTTGGTTGCCGTAACCTTTGGTTTGGTCAAGGAGTCCAATGGCCTCGCTGCCTTCTGTCGTTTTAGGTACCGCAACGTTTGGTTTGGTCGAAGGGGAGTCCAGTGGCCTCGCTGCCTTCTGTGTGGTTTTGGTTTCCGCAACAATTTTTGGTCCAGGAGGAGTCCAGTGGCCTCGCTGCCTTCTGTGTCGTTTTAGGTACCGCAACGTTTTTGGTCGAGGAGTCCAATGGCCTCGCTGCCTTCTGTGTCGTTTTGGTTTCCGCAACGTTTGGTTTGGTCGAGGAAGAGTCCAGTGGCCTCGCTGCCTTCTGTGTCGTTTTAGGTACCGCAACGTTTGGTTTGGTCGAGGAGGAGTCCAATGGCCTCGCTGCCTTCTGTGTCATTTTGAGTACCGCAACGTTTGGTTTGGTCGAGGAGGAGTCCGGTGGCCACGCTACCTTCTCTGTCATTTTGAGTACCGCAACGTTTGGTTTGGTCGAGGAGGAGTCCGGTGGCCTCGCTGCCTTCTCTGTCATTTTGAGTACCGCAACGTTTGGTTTGGTCGAGGAGGAGTCCGTGGCCTCGCTGCCTTCTGTCGTTTTGGTTCCGCAACGTTTGGTTTGGTCGAGGAGGAGTCCAGTGGCCTCGCTGCCTTCTGTGTCGTTTTGGTTTCCGCAACGTTTGGTTTGGTCGAGGAGGAGTCCAATGGCCTCGCTGCCTTCTGTGTCGTTTTAGGTACTGCAACGTTTGGTTTGGTCGAGGAGGAGTCCAATGGCCTCGCTGCCTTCTGTGTCGTTTTGGTTTCCGCAACGTTTGGTTTGGTCGAGGAGGAGTCCAATGGCCACGCTGCCTTCTGTGTCGTTTTGGTTTCCGCAACGTTTGGTTTGGTCGAGGAGGAGTCCAGTGGCCACGCTGCCTTCGGTGTCTGTTTGGCTGCCTTAACGTTTGGTTTGGTCGAGGAGGAGTCCGGTGGCCACGCTGCCTTCTCTGTCATTTTGAGTACCGCAACGTTTGGTTTGGTCGAGGAGGAGTCCAGTGGCCTCGCTGCCTTCTCTGTCATTTGAGTACCGCAACGTTTGGTTGGTCGAGGAGGAGTCCAGTGGCCTCGCAGCCTTCTCAGTTGTTTTGGTTTCCGCAACGTTTGGTTTGGTCGAGGAGGAGTCCAGTGGCCTCGCTGCCTTCTCTGTCATTTTGAGTACCGCAACGTTTGGTTTGGTCGAGGAGGAGTCCAGCGGCCTCGCTGCCTTCTGTGTCGTTTTGGTCCTGCAACGTTTGGTTTGGTCGTGGAGGAGTCCAGTGGCCTCGCTGCCTTCTGTGTCGTTTTGGTCCTGCAACGTTTGGTTTGGTCGTGGAGGAGTCCAATGGCCACGCTGCCTTCTGTGTCGTTTTGGTTGCTGCAACGTTTGGTTTGGTCGTGGAGGAGTCCAGCGGCCTCGCTGCCTTCTGTGTCGTTTTAGGTCCTGCAACGTTTGGTTTGGTCGAGGAGGAGTCCGGTGGCCACGCTACCTTCTCTGTCTTTTGAGTACCGCAGTGCCGCAGTGCCACGAGGAGGAGTCCAGTGGCATCTCTGCCTTCTCTGTCATTTTGAGTACCGCAATGTTTGGGTTGGTCGAGGAGGAGTCCGGTGGCCACGCTACCCTCTTTGTCATTTTGAGTACCGCAGTGCCGCAGTGCCACGAGGAGGAGTCCAGTGGCCTCACAGCCTTCTCGGTCGTTTTGGTTTCCGCAACGTTTGCTTTGGTCGAGGAGGAGTCTGGCATCACAGATGAGTTTCTGGGTAGAGTCATTTCATTGCTGTCATCGTCCCCATAGTACTCAGCAAACCTTTGACTCAATGCAATAAACATGTGGGTCTGGATTTTTTGCGTGTGCCATTTTGGCCTCCAGCTATCGGTTGACTGCCTCAGATCACTAATATTCCCAGAAGTCACCTCTAAT
>SRSE01000455.1:680000-775372 GCA_005024645.1 Planiliza haematocheilus | reverse complement strand
ACGCCGTGTCCAACCTCTCCCTCCCCTCACCTTGCCTCCCCCCTCCCTCCCCTCCACAGCGGCAGGCAGCCTGTGACACACCATGAAGGCGTCTATTTTAGGCCGCCCAGAGACTGCACATTGTTTTCATCTCACACAACAGTAGCGGCCGACTATAATTACTTTGATTCACCCCCAGCCGTGTGTGTGGCTGGAAATAGCAGCTGCTCAGTGGATGTTGGGAGAGTGGGTGACCTTCCACTGGTGCATTTAGTTAATCAATGACAGCTCCTTAAAGAGGGGCCGAACGGAAACACAGAAAGATCCTCTGAGAGCTTGGTCGGTATAACGCGCTCTCTTTCACGTGGCTGGAGAAATTCTCAGCGACAGAGAAAACTCAGCATCACCATCTGGGCGCTCACAGTGCAGGCGAGCGTTCAGTAACACGGCGTGTGCGTTCATGGTGTATTTTTATTCTGGATCATAGTAACATGGTGTTCTTTGTCAAGCGGCCAAGTGCTCGCCCGTGCACCTTTACCTCCGCAGGGGCTGGAGAGGTGAGCTGCAGTTCCTCTTGACCATCTGCCACGACTCTGACCACAACTGAGACAATAACAGGCCCATGGGTGAGGGAGGGAGGGAGGGAGGGGTGAGTGGGCAGAGGAAGGATACACAAATATGTCTGCTTATAATTATAGCCCAACACCTCGAGCTGATGCTCAGTGAGCGCTGCAGCTATTTCAAAGAGGAAACTATAATTCATCCTCCAGTTTCTAATTGAAGGCTCGTTATTAATAGCTCCAGTGAAAGCTTGAAGGGTGAGTCAGGTGTTAAGTTTATGTTTTTGTTATGAATGAGTTGATCCAGAGCCAGACACGGCTGCTTCGTCCACGCCTTTGATGAACGTTACTCCTGTTTGAAAGATGTCTGCAGCCAGAAGCTGAATATACGCACAAAGAGAGAAGTCATGTGATGAAATGTTTTCCTCTGAACAGAACCACTTCAGTTCAGACCACACCAACTTCTCCACCTGCAGCTGTTTGTGGCTGAAAGCTGGTCTGGAGTCTCTGGACCAATCAGATCATTTGTGGGGGTGAGGCGTGGCTTAATGTGGTTTAGTTTAAGTGTCTCTGATTGGTTGGAGGGCTGTCCATAGGTGATGCAGTGGTACGTTTGTGTTTCTCCAGTGAAATCAGGCTCAGTGGAAAGCAAGCAGAATCTGAAGTGCTCCTGTATCTACACCTCTTAGAGTAAAATCTCTAAAGAAGATTAAAGCAAGCAGAAATGATTAAAGGCATGGGTCTGTTTAACTGATAGATGGTTCTTTCTACAAGAACTTAGTTTTCTCTTGATGTGAAGAGAGTTACCAGCTGATCAGACTCAAGATGAGACAGTTCTCTGTTCATTATGAAGCTTTCTGAGCAGCTGAGATGTTTGATGAGTGTTTGATAAACTTAACATGGTCTCCAAACATGACGCCTCTCCACTGTATCCTGATGAATCTCTGCAGATCATTTAGTTTCTTTGCAGAACAAATAAATGAGACTTCTTCTTGCAGCAAATCAAATTCATCGATCCTTCAGAAACTGTTTTAATTGAACCTGTTGTGATTGGTGATGCAGCTGCACACTGCATTGCTCTCTAAGGACCATAGACTCATGGGTCTGTGTCTCCATGATGTAACAGAAGTGAACGCTGCTTCCATCTCCATCTCTTTCTCTGAATGCTCCACGCTCTGCAGCCGTCTAAGAGCGGTGGCGGCGCATTATATAAGGCTCTGAAAACTCAGCAGAAATAGATTGTAGTGACAGCGGTGACATTTCAGACTCATCAGTACGGCATGTGGCGGTGCCCAGGATCAAACTAGCATCCCTCTAATTAGTGGACAACAGCCAGCCAAAGGAATCTAACATCTCTTACCTGAGGAGCTAACGACACCAGGATGCATTTTGAGGACACGACAAGCTGTGATGTTTGGTCCATGTCCTGCTGGGAGACTCTGAGTCCATCTATTCATGTGGACATTCCTTTGACTCGTAGCTCCTCCCTCAGCATCGCTGCAGACCATGTCCACCCTTTCATGATGATGCTCTCTGTGTTGACTCCAGATTTACCAGTGTGTCCAAATCACATGACCAGGTTAAGACGATGTAGCAGCAAGACGAAGTCTCACTGAGACTCCGTTTCAATTTGTATAGAAAGTGCTAACTTCAAACTATAAACCAGTTTTTAAATTGTGTTGATAGGCCACGTAAAACTGGACTCATTAAAACTAATATACGGCTTTTTCCTGAATATTGTCATCGTGGTTGGTGCAGGAGGATACAGCAAAACAGAAAACGCTAGCAAGCAGAGATCGCTAGCTAGCTTTAGTTCCCTATTGGTGGAAAAATGCATCACATCAGCCAATCAGAAAGTGATATGGTAATGGTTGCTAAGGAAGAGGGAACATTTGTGGGAGTGAAGCTATAAACGATCTATGGAGACGATGATGAAGAGAAACGAGTTTTGAGATTTGAGACATTTGAGACCTTATGTATTTACTTACCTTACTTATTAGACGTTACTTATAAGACATTATTCACTGTGACGCCTGATAGTTTTGCAGATGGTTGTAAATAGTTGCAAAACGTCTGATGCATTTCCTGCATTTTAATGTAAATAGTTGTAAATAACTTTGTTGTTTGCTATTTTTTTATATAAGCTCTTGAATTTTACAGTTTAGATTTTCATTCTAAGTTATAAAAATGGTTCTTAAATATGTTTGTGGTTTTCACAGTGAAACATCTAGGTTTTTCCTGCTCTGACTTTCTGTTTTTAGTGTGGTTTTAGGTCCACTGTGTTTATACAGTATGTCAGAATGAAAAGATAACTTTAAAATCACACACGTGAGGTTGAGCTGAAAAGAATGAGACCCAACAAGGCAAGGTAAACTGTTATTAAGATGAAATATAAAGGTAAAACCTAAACAGCCAGTTACACTATAGACCTCAGAGGATTAACCAAGTCCTCCTCTCATCTTAAAGCAGGACTTAAAGGATCTGATGCTGGACTCAAGTCTGGTTCAAACTCATGTTGTTTAGATAGTCCTCCAATCCATCAGAGACATTTAGACTAATTCAACCCCACATTGCTCAGATGTCTTTGTCTTCTGACCATCATCAATCTGATTGGCCTGGAGCAGAATCACTTCCTGAAGGCTGGAGGAAGTTGATCTGCTACAACAAGCCTTCATACGTCTCATAAAGTCCACGCCCTGACTGCTCAGAGACGTTTTGGCAGCATAGATTAGTACCAACGACATTTATTCATTCATTTTCTGACCCGCTTCCACCTCAAGATGGTCACAGGGAGATCTGGAGCCTGTCCCAGCTGGAGGAGAGGCCTGGACAGGTCTGCCTAGAACATATGAGGTCATAATGTTATGGCTGACTGGTGTTGCATTTGTGCAGCGGTAGATTGTGTAATATCTGCGGTGATGAGGTGATGAGATACCTGCAGAGAGGAAACGGCAACGCAAGCGTTTCTGTTTTCATGCTCTGACTTCAGCGTTAAACGGCCTCATGACGGCCGAGCAACAATGCAGCACAGCAGTGACGGTGCCTTGTCCTCGCTGCCCGCTGCGTGGCAAAGCAGTGCCATCCCATCCCAGAATGCACTGCGGCCGGTTATGTAAGAGGCTGTTCTCTTCTATTCTTAGCTCTACCTCGCTGTGAAAGTAACAGCGCCGGGTGCCCGAGAGTCAGAGATCTGATGAGTGGGGAATCGTCAGGGAGGTGAGAAGCGTCCTGGTGGGCTCTACTCTGGACATCAGGCGCTCGCTGTGGGACGCGGCCGCGGACGGCATGCCCATGTTTGGGGCGTGAGGAGGAAGCGGAGGTGTATGGGCCGGGAGTGCGAGGGAGGAGATTTATTTTTAATGGCACAAGAGAAGAGAGACGTTTAAATAGAGCTGTGCAAAATCCCAAAATAGGACATGTCACTCTAACAACAAAACAAAACACGTCTTTAAAACCATCCAGCCTCTCTTTTCATTGCCATCTGCTGTGTGCATCCTCCGTGTCTTGATCCCCCAGAGTCCAACTGTGCCGTTTGTTCTTAATGGACGCCCAATCCTATTATGATTACTTCCTGGAAAGCTCTGCAGAGACGAGGCAGCATGTGGCGAGCATGTGTCTGCAGCGGCGTGGAGGCACAGGACGATGGAGGGTAATGGACGAAGCCGCCATGTGGGACGCAAGGATCGGGTCCTGAGTGCTTCTTCTTGAGGGGGGGACGGGGGGACGGGGGGACGGGGACGGGGGGGACAGGGGGGACGGTTTCCAGGAATCTGTTAATTCCACCGATTAAAAAAATAAAATAGAAATGTAGAATTAACCAGGAGACGCTGGTGATGACGAGTCACAGAGAAGAAGATCAATGACTGTGATCAGAGGTGAGCCGTTACCATGGAGACCGGATATAAAATGACAGTAAGACATCTTTACTGGTGAAGAGGAGCATCACACATCTACTGGAAATAGAAGAAAGGAAGAAGAAGGAGGAAGAGGAAGTGGAACAAGAGGAGAAGAAGAAGAAGAAGGAGGAGAAAGAGAAGGAGAAGAAGCAGGAGGACGAGAAGGAGGAAGAGAAGAAAAAGAAAACTTTCCCTCCAGATCCTCCTCCATGTCCTCCTCCATGTCCTCCATGTCCTCCATGTCCTCCATGTCCTCCTCCTCCATGTCCTGAATGTCTAGAGTCTTAGAAGACGACCAAGATGTCTCCACATTGTCTCCATGGTCTCTGTCCACATTGATTCATCTCGGTCCATCTTGTCTCTCTTCCTCCATGTTTCTGTCCCTGACGTTTAGTCCACATGGAGCAGAGACGCTCAGAGAGGACAGATTTATTCCAGATTAGCATCAGAGCCTCTTCACCTCGTCCTTCAGTTCTTAGAAATTCAGCGGAAACGTTAACGTAACGTGGCTCTAATCTACGTACGTGACATTTCCAGTCTGTTAATGCACATGTAATAATCCTGCTGTCTTTTAAAGCTGTCTTCACTCCAGCTCACGCTGCCTTTTGTTTTATGGGTTTTTATAGTGAAGCAGAGAAGCTGAAGTGATTTTACTCTGCTCTGACATTTTCTCTTCAATTGTCCTCTGAAATATTAACGAGTGCCGGTGACTCAGCCTCAGCAGCCATAAACGTTTTTATCCCAGATAAACGCTGAACGGCAGCGCTGGATGGACGTGAGACGACAGGACGAAGGAGGGACAAATAGAAAACTAATCTGAGAACGATGAGAGGGACGTCTGCTGGGGTTGATGAAAGATTATTAAAACAAAACGACTTCTTCTTGAGTTTCAGTGACGGTCAGCTTGAGTCAAAGCTGCTAAAAACCAAAGAAGAAGACGTTAGTCAGGAGACCAGGAGAAGACAAGGACAGACTTTAGGAAGACACAGGAGACCAGGAGACCAGGAGAAGACAAGGAGGACACAGAGACCAGGAGAAGACAAGGACAGACTTTAGGAAGATACAGGAGACCAACTCTAGGAGAAGACAATGAAGACAAGGACAGACTTTAGGAAGACACAGGAGACCAACTCTAGGAGAAGACAAGGACAGACTTTAGGAAGACACAGGAGACCAACTCTAGGAGAAGACAAGGAAGACAAGGACAGACTTTAGGAAGACACAAGAGACCAACTCTAGAAGACAAGGAAGACAAGACAGACTTTAGGAAGACACAGGAGACCAACTCTAGGAGAAGACAAGGAGGACATGGACAGACTTTAGGAAGACACAGGAGACCAACTCTAGGAGAAGACAAGGAAGACAAGGACAGACTTTGGGAAGACACAGGAGACCAACTCTAGGAGAAGACAAGGAAGACAAGGACAGACTTTAGGAAGACACAGGAGACCAACTCTAGGAGAAGACAAGGAAGACAAGGACAGACTTTAGGAAGACACAGGAGACCAACTCTGGGTGAAGACAAGGACAGACTTTAGGAAGACACAGGAGACCAACTCTAGGAGAAGACAAGGAAGACAAGGACAGACTTTAGGAAGACACAGGAGACCAACTCTAGGAGAAGACAAGGACAGACTTTAGGGAGACACAGGAGACCAGCTCTAGGACATTGTCTCCTCCTGGTCTCATGGTTTCCTCTCTGGAGCCTAAAAAGTCTTCTTCCTGTTTGTCTTTTGAAACAAAGCCTTCAGGCCTGATGACGTTGGGCTGGTGGGTCGTTGTTTAACGTTGTTTACAGACGGACTGAGCCGATGGTTCCAGTCACAACAGACCGGATGCAGGACTCAGACCCTCAGGGGACGGTTTGACCGCTTCCATGGACACAGCGTCCACACTGGCGGCCATGTTTAATTCAGTCTTTGTCACGTTTCAGTCGTTTTCGTCTCTGTAGAGCATCCAGGCGTCTCTTGACTCAACACATCAGTCCAGCGTTCACAGATTTAATTTAGAGGAACCTTTTTAAATGAACCAAAGCTCAGAGAGACGTTGACCCTTCAGCTGGTTCAGGTGAACTCAGCTCCACCTTTAACCCACAGAGCTCCACTCTAATCAGCTCAGATGAAACCATGACACAGAATAAATCCATCTCTCTGCCGCTGACACACATTCTGCTGCAGCACCTCACAAATTATCACGCCGGCTGTGAGGACGAAGCGTTTCTCTGATTCCTATCCAGTGAGATAAAAACACGTGAAGCTGCCGAGGCGTCTTCTCTCCCCTCTGTGTGACGTCACCTGTGAGGTGAGAGCGAGGTGTCAGGTGGCTTCACGTCTGACCTCTGGAGACCAGCTCTGTAAATATTGACGACGGGGCCTCACACCTGTCGGCTGTGACGGGGAGGCAGCAGAGCGCCAACGCCTCTTTATTTAACCAGGTCAACGTCTCATCAGACATGTCAGGACACGTCAAGAATGTCAGAGAGACACAAAGATGAGTCTTTATCCAAACATGTCCGTGATAGAGGCTGGTGGATGTTTTACCGCTCAGAAATTTATTCAAAGCTAGCTACAGCTAACGTCAAATGTCTCATCTTTAAGTTTCTGAGATCTCTCCATCATCAATATTTACCTTAAAACCAGCTTTATACAGTTTGATTCTCGTCATCTGGATGTGCATATTTCAACATTTACGATATATCGTCAAAAACATCCCGTGATAAAAACCATAAATTCCCATTGATGACGTATATATGTGTGCGACACACTCTCAGCCCAACACGTGTGGAATATTGACAAACTGACAATGGTGGAAGGTGGAGCAGATACGCCGGCAGAGAGGAGCTCGTTCCTAAACGAGGCTCCACCTCCATGATCTGGTTTGGTTTTAACCCCTTAACGCCTCAATTCATTCTTCAATTATAGAAAGAAATTAAATATTTGTATTTGTGTTACCACTCCGGCCGGTCCTACCAGAAACTAGTGCTTGCTAAAGGTTCCTAGGATTTTTTTGAATGTGCACAAACCGACATTAGAGTATTACATGAGTTATTTCAGCTGCAGTCTGAACGGAAACAGTGCGTCGTGAATTAGCGACACTAGTCATGAAGGGGTTAAAAAGTCTGACGCAGAGCAGCAAATTACAACATGCAAGGTTTGCAAACAAATAGTGAATAAAAAGGACAGTAACAGCACTAATTTGTTCCACCACCTCAAACACAAGCACAAACCAGAAGATGAAGAAAGACAGAAAATGAGCAAAGATGCAGAAGCAGCGTCGACTTCATCCAAAGAGTCCGGGAACAAAACAACAACTCAGAGAAAACTTGATGCATTAGAGTCAGAAAGATTAGAATGAACTGGTGTTTATTTATTTTTATCGTTACCGTGATAAATACCTGAGACTTTTTAGTCCATATGGCCCATCCTTAGCTCTGCAGTCAGTAGCTTTTGGCAGCCGTTTCCAGAATGGCCGCCTTCATAGACGTTTTGATCGGGGAATTTTGATGAGGTTACGTTAAGAATATAATTTATATTGAAGCAGCAGATATTTACTTGATATGATGCAGCAGCTACGTCTGGTCGTTTATCTTCATGAATCTTAATTAAACTGATTGTTTAAATTATTTAAATATTTGAAAAATGCATCAATTTATTCCATATTAATGTATTTTTTAAGTATTTTTTAAAATACAAATACAAGCAAACGTGAATAATAATAATAATCTCCTGATTATTTCCTATGTCATGTTTCACAGGGTTTTATTTAATGTGACTATAAATCCTAATGAAGACAGATTTCTACAGAGTAACGACCGTAATTAAAAATATATAATGTAAAAAGAGTGATTGCATAAGTATTTACCCTGTAGGCTGTGTTTAATAGATTTAAATTCTCTCTTTTTTTAATTTGATATTAAAGAAGAATTTACCCTCAGGATGTAAAAACTAATCTCATATTCATTACATGGCAGCTGCTCTCTGCTGGAGCTGTGGGAACTTGTTCAACACCAGCTCCAGGTGCTGTTCCAGGTCAGCTTCTGATTGGCTGGAGGTGGATGAGGGGGCCACGCCTCCAGCCAATCAGAGGAGACAATCCTGGATTCAGGCAGGTCTCACGCAAATAGCTTCCACAGTGTCCTGCTGGAGGACAGAGTCTGGTTCCTAAATGTGGATCATGTCTCCAAGTCACCAAGCAGCTGTTGATGGTTCTGATCCAGTGGTAGGTAGAGATCCATTAATATTCTACTGACCACATGATGGCGATGCTGCTCATTTACAGACACACACACTGAGATCACATCTACAGAGCTGGCTGGGGACGCATGTGGAGACACAGTAACATTAAGACCAGGTGGAGACACAGGGACGTAGAGATGGACCAGATCTAATGTCCAGGTCTTTGGAGACCAGCCTCTGCAGGTTTAACTCTGTACCAGTAAAACTCACCTGTGTCTCTATCACTCTGTTATCGTACAGACTTCAGTGATCAGCTGTTGGAGGTGGTCGGTCTGGAAGGGGCGATCGAGATGGGACAGATCTACACCGGGCTGAAGAGTGCAGGACGTCGACTGGCCCAGTGCACCAACGTCACCATCAGGTCAGAGTCTGTCAGCTGCTCCTCCTCCTCCTCCTCCTCCTCCTCCTCCTCCTCCTCCTCCTTCTCCTCCTCTTCCTCCTCCTCCTCCTCCTCCTCCTCCTCCTGTCACCCTCTGACCTCCACCTTTCTTTCCTCTGTCTGGTGCGTCTCTACCTTGCGTCTCAGAAGCTCTACATGCTGCACAGAATGCCTCGCCTTAACATGTCTGATAAAATATGTATTTCTTGTGAGTGCCTGTGAAAGTCCCTGCAGCATCTAAACAATAACATGCCTGTAGATGATGAATTATAGATTTCTGGTGCATCTCACCACGTGAGCTTTGATTTTGTTTCACTTTAGTTTTTCATTCAGACGTGTCTCGTTCACTTGGTACTGTCTGTCGCTGTCTTTTGTGGGACATGTGTGGAGCTAATTCGTGTTACTTTGGCTGTGACTGATGTTACTTTTGTCATCTGCTCGTACCCATGAGGGTCTGAGCCGAGCATGCTGGCTGTTCCCAACACGTTCTCTGTTGGTACGAACAAAAACTCTTCATATTCACCCAAAAACCTGAATTAAAGTTCTGGCTGTTACCATCACGTTTATATGAAATTAGACAAACTTTCTGAAGGGGACGTGTCCTTTACACCCGTCAGAAATTAAAACACTGATCTTTGAGGTGTCCTGCTGCTATTGGCTAAGATTCTTGGAAGCTAGGAGGAGCTACTGCTAGCTGGGAGGCTAGGAAGCTAGGAAAATATACTGTTAGCTGGGAGGCTAGGAAACTAGAAAATATACTAGCTGGGAGACTGGTAAGCTAGGAAGAGCTACTATTAGCTAAGAGGCTAGGAAGCTAGAAAGCATTACTACTAGCTGGGAGGCTAGGAAACTAAGAAGAGCTACAATTAGCAAAAGAGCTACTATTATCTGGGAAGCTAGGAAGCTAGGAAGCTAAAAAGCGCTACTATTAGCTAAGAGGCTATAAAGCTAGAAAAATATATTATTGGGAGGCTAGGAGGCGAGGAAGCTACAGGGAAGCTAGGAAGCTAGGAAGCTAGGAAGAGCTACTGTTAGCAAGGAGGCTAAGAAGAGCGACTCTTAGCTGGGAAGCTTGGAAGCTAGGAGAGCTACTATTAGCTTGGAGGCTAGAAAGAGCTACTCTTAGCTGGGAAGCTAGGAAGAGCTACTAAAAATATACTATGTTATGTTAATATACTAGGGTAGGAGGCTAGGAAGTTACTAGCTACTGTTAGCTAAGAGGCTAGGAAGTTACTATTTTCTTTGAGGCTAGGGAGCTAGGTCGAGCTACTGCTACCTGGGCTAATAAATGCTAACTAGAAGCTAAAGGAATCAGTTCTGTGGGTTCATTTAATCCAGAGCGGTTTCACTTCAGGTGTTAGACTCGGCCCGTCTAACGTCCACGTCGCTCTTTCTTCAGAGAGCTGACATTTAACAGTCGCCCTCCTCACTCGTCCAAAGCGCCTCTAACATTTTCCAGCAGCAGAATTAAAGGCTCATTCATCTCAGCCATTCTCCCACACTGCGTCTGTGCAGCAGAGAGGCATGCGTGAAGTCTTAAACCAACATGTGAGTGTGTACAGTGGCTCTGTGAGTTTAAAGAGTGGGGGGCTGTCTGGGAAACGCTCCCATGGGAACAAAGGCTGCAGTGTGGGACTCTGTCCTGGGACTCTGTCCTGGGACAGTGTTAACAGGCCTCTCGTGGCTCAGAGGTGTATGTGATCTGACCTTCATAGTCCACCCCCACCCTGTCCTCTCTCTCTCTCTCTCTCTCTCTCTCTCGTCCACCTCTCCTGCTTGTCCTTCATTCCTCTGCTGTCTCTTCACAGGACGTCCCGGCGGCTGCCCATGCAGATCGATGGTGAGCCCTGGATGCAGCCTCCCTGCACGGTGAGCATGAGCGCTGCCACTGCAGCATTTAAAATCACTGCTATGGAAAGAGTCCCCCCCCCCCCACCCCTCCCAAGGTGACACATATATAAATATTAATATACTGTAGGTCTGGCCCCAGAGACCCTGCTACTGTACGTAGAAGACAAGGAAAGGGAGCTTCCAGGACCAGGTCTATGTAGGACAATGATTTATGTGGGTCAAGCAGCTTCCAGGACCAGGTCCAGATCTACATAGGACCATGATTTATGTGGGTTGAGGAATTTCCAGGACCACGTCTACATACGGCCATGGTTATGTGGGTCTAGATCTACATAGGACCACCATTTATGTGGGTTCAGGTCTACGTAGAATCATGATTTACATAGGTCAAAGATCTTCCAGGTCCAGGTCTACATAGGACCATGATTTATGTGGGTCCAGGTCTACATAGGACCATGATTATGTGGGACCAGGTCTACATAGGACCATGATTTATGTGGGTCAAGGTCTAGCTTTATAGCTTTTATATAATTCTGAGCCTCCAGGTCCAGGTCTAGAGTTGGACTGGTTGACCTGGAGGACGTGATGGACAAGTTGTTCTGTTTAAAATCTTGTGTCGTGTCTCTTTTGTTCGTCTTCCTCCTCTGCACGTCCTCAACCTCCACCTCCATCAGAGCTCAGCCAGCGTTACTCATACAACCAGAGGAAGAAGACTATTATCACTTTATTCTCACACAAACGTTTTTCACGTCAGTCGACCTTCAAGCAGCTGCAAATAAGAAAAACGTTCTCTCGTGAAGTGTGTCATGGTGACTCTGCTCTCTCTGCGTTTTATTTCAGATCCGGATCACTCACAAGAACCAGGTCCCCATGTTACTGGGCCCGCCTCAGAAGACGCCCTTCTTCTTCTTCAAGAAACGTAACCGGAGCCGCGACTAGGACACTCATACAAACCCAACGCAGAAACACACACACGCACACACACACACACACACACACACACCGCACACACACGACGGCCGGACGCTGAAAACTGGGATGTTACAGAGACTTGACTCCCAAAGAAATCTGCAGCGATGGCAAAATAAACAAACTAAAAAAAATAGACTCTCAATGTACAGTAACGACCTTCTCCTGTGTAACCATCGTCCTCTGGTCTCGTCAAATGTCCCGGTCCAGTTGTGCACTGCCTGCCTGAGTCTGGTGAGGGAGGTCGTAGCGTGGGGATGGTGTGTGGCCACATCCAGCTCTTCTGCATGAATAATGAAGCAGCTGCTCGCTCCGGTGCGTCCCAGCGGACTCGACGGAATGCCAGAGTGAGAAGACAAATAAATAAAGAAGAAGAAGACTCGTCCATTATCGCTCTGTTTGTGGGTTTGACGGCATCGGCGCGAGACGGCGGCCTGGAAACACGAAGCATGAGTGGCCTACAAAGAGAAAGATCACCTGACTGGAAACTTCAGTGCGTATAATCTAGGGATGTCCCGACCAGAACCATTATTAAAGTGATCAGATGGGTATTTATTTTAGGTTTGACATGAAACAAAACCACGTCCTTGTAGCATCAAAGCAACTTCCTCTCGTTTTAATGGGAGTTTGGTTAACACCATAGCTGCCACAAATCAGAAAGAGAAGAAGAAGAACATCATCGTCTTTTGTTTTTCTTTGGTAGCTTTGATGCTAAACTTCCATTAAAACAAGACGATGACTTCTTCTTTAACAGCGGCTGGCTAGAGTCAAAGCTACCGAAATAAACAAAAGAAGAAGAATCCTGTGAATCCAGAGTCCTCTGTTAGTCAGTATCTAGTGTCTGTGGATGTGTGGTGAGGTGGTAGTAGCTGATCATCATCCACTCAATCAAAGGCTGCAGCCAAACAACAACAACAAACACTGAACGTTTAGAAGAAGAGAGACGTTTCCTGGAGACAGCGTCAAGGAGAAACATCTTCCAGAGAGGGTTAGGGAGTTTATGGCAGCGTTGGATGAGCAGAGAGAACACAAGGTACCAGCTACCCTCTCCACACTACATTAACTTTGACTGAAAGATTTATTGGACTGAATCCAGTCCACTCTAGGAGAAGACAAGGAAGACAAGGACAGACTTTAGGAAGACACAGGAGACCAACTCTAGGAGAAGACAAGGAAGACAAGGACAGACTTTAGGAAGACACAGGAGACCAACTCTAGGAGAAGACAAGGAAGACAAGGACAGACTTTAGGAAGACACAGGAGACCAACTCTAGGAGAAGACAAGGAAGACAAGGACAGACTTTAGGAAGACACATGAGACCAACTCTAGGAGAAGACAAGGAAGACAAGGACAGACTTTGGGAAGACACAGGAGACCAACTCTAGGAGAAGACAAGGAAGACAAGGACAGACTTTAGGAAGACACAGGAGACCAACTCTAGGAGAAGACAAGGACAGACAAGGACAGACTTTAGGAAGACACAGGAGACCAACTCTAGGAGAAGAGGACAAGGACAGACAAGGAAAGACTTTAGGACGCTACAGGAGGCCAACTCTAGGAGAAGACAAGGAAGACAAGGACAGACTTTAGGAAGACACAGGAGACCAACTCTAGGAGAAGACAAGGAAGACAAGGACAGACTTTAGGAAGACACAGGAGACCAACTCTAGGAGAAGACAAGGACAGACTTTAGGAAGACACAGGAGATCAACTCTAGGAGAAGACAAGGAAGACAAGGACAGACTTTAGGAAGACACAGGAGACCAACTCTAGGACGTTTAGGACCAGATGGGGACATCCCTAGAATAACCTGACAGTCTGAAAGCAGAGACTCGTGTGTGTCCTCTGTGGTTGACGTAGATCAGATCAACACCAGCTCCTGTCCATGGGACACGTCCATTGGGTCAAGGGTCGACATAAATACCCTGCAGGGTTTTAACAGCAGGGTCCCGGGGGTTTTTATTTACCACAGCGTTGACTAAATTTATCCGTCTATTTCCGTCTCCTCTTCGCTGAAAGTCGACCCTTAATTACTGTGTCAAACATCGACTCCCAATGTCAAGAGTCGCCTCAGTACAGAGTGAGTCCACCGTCCCCACGGGTCCACTGAAGACACAACCATGTGCAGACAGAGTTCATGTATAATTCTGGAACGTAGGCGTAGCTGATGTATCCTGTACACACGAATGTGTTTTAATATATCATTGTTAATAATATTAATAATAATAATAATAATGTGGGTTGTTAGCGTAGAGGGTCAGGTCAGTGTCCTCCACCAGGCAGAGCTCCAGTCTCTCTCTCAACACTTCAGATTATGATGAATGTTTTTATGTTTTAACTTGAAACGACAGAAAGATGTGACGAGATAATCTGACAGATTAACAACAGGTTAGATTATTATTAGTTTAACTTTAAAGAAAGAAGAAACCGACTTGTTCTTCCACTGAACAAAGTCAGGACTGGACTCAAAGATGCAGGAGAAACTACTTCCTCTTCCTCTTCTTCTTCTGTTACATATCCGTCTGATTCTTCTTCTATCTTTTTCTATTCCTTCTTCTTCTTCTCCTCCTCCTTTCTTCTCTTACTCAGTTTCTTCTTTCTTTCTTCCTCTTCATCCTTCTTCACCTTCTTCTCCATTTTTTCCTCCTCCTCTTCCTCCTTCTTCTTTGATCCTGTCCTTTTGTCCGGTCTCCACGGTAACGGTCCGTCCGATGATGGAGACATGTTGATCCGTGAGCACAGTTGCAGACGGCTGACGTTTCTTCTGTAGAACGTAGCTGAAGGTAAACGTCTGGATCTGGAGGGAATGTAAAGATCAGAACCACATATCAGAACCTCAGATCAGAACCTCAGATCAGAACCACAGGTCAGAACCACAGATCAGAACCACAGGTCAGAACCACAGATCAGAACCTCAGATCAGAACCACAGGTCAGAACCTCAGATCAGAACCACAGGTCAGAACCACAGATCAGAACCACAGATCAGAACCACAGGTCAGAACCTCAGATCAGAACCACAGGTCAGAACCACAGATCAGAACCACAGATCAGAACCTCAGACCAGAACCTCAGATCAGAACCACAGGTCAGAACCACAGATCAGAACCACAGATCAGAACCTCAGACCAGAACCGCAGGTCAGAACCACAGATCAGAACCTCAGATCAGAACCTCAGATCAGAACCACAGGTCAGAACCACAGATCAGAACCACAGGTCAGAACCACAGATCAGAACCACAGATCAGAACCACAGACCAGAACCACAGACCAGAACCACAGATCAGAACCTCAAGACAAGGACGAGAGTCAGAGGAACAAACCGTGTCTGCGTGAGACTGAGATTGGTTAAAACAATGAGGAACTGTGAGATGATTCTGTTCCAGAATGTATTTCCATAAAACGAAGCTGAAGAACATCTGGACCGGTTGGGTTCTAGAAGCTCCAACACATTTTAGTTTGTTATCAGGAACATAAAACTCCCTTTATCTGGTTAGAAGAAGACTTAATGTCAAAGTGTCAAACGAGGGTCTGAGGGAGACTGGAGCGACGCTCTGCTGGGATCAAGCTGAGCTCTGCTGCAGGGTCGGGCGTCGACGCCTTTACACCCGCTTCCCTTTAACAAACACCCCGAGAGGACGCTCTGGCGCCCAGGCTCCATGAGGAACCCCCCCCCCATCACAGAGGCTGGGTGAGGGGGCGTTCAGGGCCATCGAGTCCATCCACGGGTCTGGGCGCTCAGAGAGCTCGGCGGTACAGAGTGCATGTTTACAGTAACTCTACATTTACTGATGGGATGGTTTTAGCCGGCGGCTCTGCTCTAGACGTGTACATATCTGTTTATAATATTTTATCTGATAATACTTTATCACCGCATGCCTGCTGAAACAAAAGGGGAGTGAACAAAGTAGGAGAGCGTGGATACGACTCATCAAACTCTTTTTTTTCTGCTTTAAAGAATCAATTTATCTGAAATATTTATTTTTTATTTTCGTTTCTGTGTGGTTTTATTTTAATTATATTTTTGCTAGCGTGTTAAAAGAAAAGCCAGAAGAGATGTGACATTAAAAAATAATAAGAATTAAAGGATTGGAAGTTTGTCTTTGTTGATTCTCATCAGATCAAACGTGAACCTGGAGGACGGATGTTTGCTTCAGCTCATCTGAACGTTCATGTGTGATTTACCTCCACTAACCTGCTCTTTATTTATTTATTCTCTTTATTTATTTATTCTCTTTATTTATTTCTGCAGAGGAAACCAAACGTCGTTTCTTCAGGTTTCATTTTTAAAAAGGTTCTGAGGTTGACCTGGAGTCAAACCTGTTGAGGAACTGATTCTGCTCCTGCAAAGATCTGCTGGGCCAATCAGATCGTTAGAGGGGAGTGGGGCGGGGCTTAATGTGGTGACGGACAGTAAAAGATATTTAGCTTTTAGCAGGAACACTCACCAATGATTGAGGCATTGGTCGAGAAGCAAACATCCAAACTTTTCTGCTGCAGCGATTTCAGTTAAAGCAACGATGGCGACGCAGCAGAGCTCAGGAATAAATGATTAAAAGAAAGAGGACGGACGCACGAGTATAAATGTAGCTCTGGTTCTATTTAGAGGTTGTTGAGTGAAGAGAAACAGAAACATGGATGATGCAGGCTTAGTGTGGTGATAGAGTTAGTTTAGTTTGAAGTGTCTGTGAGTAAAGATACTGATGGAATAACCTTAAAGGACAATTAACAGCGATTAAGACCTGGATGTCTGTTGGAGGACGAAGCTGTTTTATCGTCTCTGTATTGGACGTATGCTCACACCAGACTGAGTATAACTTAAAGCTGAAACATCCAGCCGTCCATGTTTCATCTTTTTGGACATGTGTCCTTTAATGACGCAGGAGAATCATCTGAGAGGAGATGCTTCATATCCCAGTAGAGAACGGGACGACGTGAGGCCTCTGTTCCCCTCAGGGTCAGTTTGGGACCAAGGACAGACCCTCCCCCCCCCCCCCCCAGCCCCCCTCCTACACTATCAATGTTATATCCTGATCTGATCTGATTGAAAGAGGCTGAAGGATCAATAATCCGTCTGTCCCGTGTCCATCAGCCTCTCTGTTAGTTAGCTGTCACAAGATTGTACGTTTTATTTTTGTCTTTATTCGTCTGAACCAGCGTCTGCAGACATCTCATGTTTGGTATTCATGGTGTTAGAATCTAAAATAAGAAATGACAAAAGAAATGAAAAGAAAAAGTTAATTTACTGTTTGTTCTTTAGAAATATCAAGAAAAATAAACCAGGAAGTAAAAGAGAAAATAGTCGCTGAATGATTCAGATAAAAGCAGACGTTGTTGTAGGTGAAGAACTATTAACTTTCTCCTTTTCGTTTTAGATTAGAAAATAAAACAACGGTTTCATTTCTTGGATTTTAAAATCAAAATCTAGTAACAGTTGTTTCTTTTTTATCCTGTTTTTGTTTCTGGTTTTAAAATCAAAAGTGAAAAATACCAAAAGATCCACGAACCACGTCAGTCAGTATCTGATTTAATAAATAAAAGTAGAAAGTAGATTAAACACCTGGTCTCTAGAGTCCAGGTGTGAACTCTGATCTGGTCTCTAGAGTCCAGGTGTGAACACTGATCTGGTGTCAGTCCACATGTGGAGGTGGTCTGGGACACATGTGACCTCCTTCCTTTGGTCGTGTGAACACACAATGAGTCCTGGGTCACATTAAAGACCAGCTACTCACCAGGGCTGATCTGAGGAAGAGGAGTTTAATCAAAACAAACAAGTAGAGGACCTATAACGGAGCCCTGAGGGACACCATCACATCACATCTCATAGAAATGATTTACAGTCTGTAGTTAAAACTCATGATCAGATCAACAGAACAACAGGACGTGTTTGAAGCTCCACGTCTTGTTTAGTGGTTTTATCTTATTGCCCTTTTGCCCTCCTCCCCCTCCCCTCCCCTCCATCGGCCTAAGACAGACAAAGAGACAGAGTGAGATGAAGGAAGAAGTAGGAAGAGAGCGACAGTAAAAAGAAAGCTTGGTTATACAACGGGGAGCCTGAGAAGAGTCTGCCTTCGGCGAGGCTTCTTGAGAGCGACTGCTGAGATAACAAGGCAGGAATTATCCCCCAAAGTGCTATTAATAGCTGGCAAGTCACATCTTGTCCCTCAGTGGAGAGCATCCCGCGCCCAGAGGCAACACTTTCCCATTTTAACTCTTTTCAAAATGTGCATTTTGACAGACGTTAGCGAGCTGGGACGGCCCACCACCACCACCATCGCTCTTTATACGTATTTAGAGTCACAGACGGGATTAAAACTACAAATACACTGTGTGAAGAAGACAGAGCAACAAAACACTTAATCACATTAACATCAGAGTCACTGCTGATGAACTGAGGGAGATAACGTCTTCATACCTGATAACACAATCACTTACATCAAAAACTGATGAAGAACCTGCAGAGATATTCATTCTGTTTCCATGGAGACCAGATAAAATGATGTGATCAGTCACTGGAGAACTTCATCGATGAAGAGGAGCATCGCGTCTACTGGAAACAGAACGGGAGAAGAAGAAGGAGGAGGAGGAAACGATGGAGAAGTAGAAGAACAGAGGAGGAGGAGGAAGAGGAGGAAGAGGACACGAGAGTGGAAAATGAGAAGAAGAAGAAGAAGAAGACTGGGACAGAGGAGGAGGAGAAGAAAGACACGAGAGTGGAAAATGAGAAGAAGAAGAAGAAGAAGACTGGGACAGAGGAGGAGGAGAAGAAAGACAAAATGAGGGAAGGAGCAAACGATGAGGGAGAAGGAGAAGAAGACTTCCTCCTCCATGTCCTCCTACATGTCCTCCTCCATGTCCTCCTCCATGTCCTCCTCCATGTCCTCCTCATGTCCTCCTCCATGTCCTCCTACATGTCCTCCTCCATGTCCTCCTCCATGTCCTCCTTCATGTCCTCCTACATGTCCTCCTACATGTCCTCTTCCATGTCCTCCTCCATGTCCTGAATGTCTAGAGTCTTAGAAGACGACCCAGATGTCTCCACGTCTCCATCATCTCTGTCCATATTGATTCCATCTTGGTTCATCTTGTTCTTCTGCCTCCATGTTTCTGTCCCTCACTTGATGCAGATTAGTGAAGGTTACCATGGTTACCACCACCTCCAGCAGCAGCAGAACCTCTAGTCCTCATCCATCAGGTCTGGTTCTGATCGTCAGAGGAACAACTAGAGTCCACGTAAACACAGGAACCATTAAAGTAGATCAAACAGGAGCAGAGCTGAGGTTTAAAGCAGCTTCTGATCATTTATAGAAGATGAACAGCTTCATCTGTGTAGCATCAGTTCATCTATACGTTTATTTATTTCATTTGGAATAAAAGGGATCAGCTCTGCTCCGTGTGGAGCCTCAAGCTGAAGGAGTTAAAACAAACAGTGATCCTGAAATACTAAGTGGGACAGCTCCAGAGCAAAGCCAACTTCAGACTGTGAACATTACGTAATGTGCTCACAAGCTTCTCTGCTCAGATGTTTCTAAGAGAGCCGTGCAGCCTGCCGAGCGTCCAGGCTGCAGGCGGAGTGTGCTTTTATGCAAACACGGGGATTAGCCCGCTGACCTGGCCGTTACGTCGGCGTCACACTGACCTAAAGGAGACGTCCTGGTGGAGGGGGAGCAGGAAGTCAGGGCTCAGCAGAGGTAGATGTGCACGAGCAGCGTGTCGCCCTCCGTGCATATGGCGCATTTATTTAAGGAAAGAGTAAGAACGGCAACACAATGTGCTCCCTCTCCACACGCCTCCAAGTGACCGCCCACCACATCCGCACCAGCGAAGAGGTGCACCGACCGCGGACCTGCAGGCTGTTGCTTCTCAAACCGCCTCGCTGAAATCTGCCCTCTGCTATTTAATGCTCCACTCTGGATATTTTTAAAGTAGCCACAGTTTTTTTGTTTTGTTTTTGTAGCTCTGCGTCTCCTCTCTGTGCTCATGCACTGAAGCTCTCGGCCTTATAGACCCGTGGGACAGCTTCACGTTCGCCTGCTCCAGCTGTTAATATCACTGTTATTGTTGCCCTCTGCAGCCGCCTCGTAATCTCTGCGCCGCGGCTGCAGGGATTTGTCGGGGATTATTATAGTTTTCCCACCAGCTGCTGGAATTTGTTTCAAACTCAGAGTGGCGCTCACGATTCTCGGCTCGAGTTTAAACGACTGGTTCCTCATTTGGTCGTCGGAGGCGATAACGACAAAGGTTATTTATTTGTGACCTCTGACCTTTAGGTTTCAGCAGCTGCTCGTTCAACAGATTTAAAGACGCTAAAGAATATGAGGCTGTAAAATGTCTAAATCAAACTAAAATCTCTTGTTGGTGCATCCTCTGTGGAGCAGGAACGTGCTCAGGATATTTGGATATTTATTTATTCAGGGGCAACAAACTTTTGTCATCATGGCACGGCTGCAGGATTTATATAAAAATAGATGAACCCTCAAAATGTTCCCTGGATGATATGTTTGACTCCATCTAACGCCCAGCTCATTTAGTAAAGGTTGAAGAGCGCGAGGCTAAAGACAGCTAGCAACCTGAGAGGACACCCACCTGTCACCCAGAGCAAGCCACGCCCCCTTAACTCTGCAGAACTTTAATCCTTGATCTAATTTAAACAGGTGAGTTCCAGAAACATTTATCATGAATGGAGAACATGTTTATTTCCACCTGGAAAGTTTTTAACAAGGACATCTGACTCATGTTTGGAGGCAGCATCTAGTGGTCTTTAGTGGAACTGCAGTTGTTGGCACTTCCGGTTAATTTTCTAGGTTTTGGTGTTGGTGAGGGACACATTTTTTTTTTTTTTTATGATGAATGATTACACAAAGAAATAACCAAAGTCAATTTTTGTAAATTCAAACGAAAAAAACAACAAAAAAATTGTATTTTATATATAAAAAAAAATTCTTAAAAAAAAAAGTTTTGGCATGCCTGGTTCGTACGCGTTGGTGAAGAGTAAATTTTTGAACATTGATTAAATCAGGGAAGAATAAAATAAAAGTATTTTCATCTAAATTATTTAGCTTAGGTGTAACTAGCATGTCTGATCTGCATTGTGCTTTTTATAAAACAGACAAAGTACAAAGAAAAATGTTTATTTATTATATTATTAATTAATTATTCTTCTTTAATATGTTTATAAAACTTTCTTGTCACTTTGCTGTTTTCTTTCTTATTAAATATGATTTTTCACGCAGCTCTTTATTTCCACTGCTACTGGCCCTTTAAGAAACAGCAGCGATGGCCGAGGGGGAAAAAAAGTGAATGAAATCCAGCCATTCATAAAAATAGGCCGCTGCTGCTCAGCGATTGGCTGAGCCGAGCCTCATGTATAAGTAACGAACAGCCGAGGCGCCATTGGCTGCGTCCAGTAACGGACACGCCGTTTCCACCAATCAGCTTGTGTCTCCGCGCGGCGCACGAGCCCATGGGAAGAAAAAAACCTGACCGGGCCATTAACGAAAAGCTCAGTCAAGTTTTGTGAGTCGAAGGAGGCGCATCAGTTTATGAGCGCGGACGGACGGACGGTTACACGACTCTCCGTACGCTGGGTTATTTTTTTTGTTTTCTTTTTTAATTTGTGGATATTTCTAACACATACTTCGACAAAGAGGACGTTTTTAAACACACAAGGTAAGATGCGACACTGATTTCGGCGATAAGTTGCTTTTCTTTTGACGCGTTTTTTTTTTTTTTTTTCACACTGAGCTCAACCACGCCATTTTATTTAAAGATATATTTACTTTAACAACCATTTTATCCGGAGAGAGTCCGTGAGGGTGTGTGGAGCCTGAGCCCGGCGTGTGTTTGTGTTTGAGTCCCGCTGTATGTGCGTGGATGTGGGCTTTAGCTGATCAGTGCGGTCAGGAGGCTGTTTGTGATTTTTTTTTTTATGAATGGACGGCTCAGGGGTTTTTCTTCCTTCCACACGGATCGAGTTTCACTTCATTGAGAAAAACAAGGGGAGGGCACGATGGGTGAGGAGGGGGAGGGGAGGGCGGGAGAGGGAGGAGGTGTCGGGTGACGCCTTCCCTCCCCAATCCTAAAAATGATAAACAATCATTTTAATTAATTATTTAAGTTTATTATTTTATTTATTTATCTGAATGTGAGTAACTTCATCTGATGAGTTAACGGAACATTCTACGCGTCGTCTGTTTTTAGCTTTAACAACATTTAGAAATAATAATGATACAGTTAAAGTGTAAAACACAGCATGAAACGATCAGTTAAAGACAAATAATAAAGTACATTTAGTATAATTAAACACAGACGTGATTATTCTGCTTGTAAACTCTCATATAAACATTTAAAGTTGGTTTATTTGGTCTCGGTTGAAGTTGTGTCTAAGGGTACATCTAGTCCTGGTGTTTATATATAACTATTATTAAATATAAATTAAAATAAAATTATTTCCATGCATTTTCAGCTAACTTTTTATTTATCTGTGTGTTATTAACTTGGTCTGACGTGCTTTAAAGACATTATCACAGTTAAACAATAACAATAATAACTCATTTAAAGTGTAAAATGCTCAGTTAAAGGCATATAATGAAGTTAAACTGGTTAAATCCTCTTTTATTTATTTATTTGTGAGCCTATAAAGTTTATTAGTTTCATTTGATCTGGACTCTAGTTGTGCATTAATGTACACAGAGTCCTGACACATCTAATTATTACCCAGCTATTATAATGAACTACTTCTTCATCTGTGTGTGATTAACTTGGTCTGGTGAGTTCATGGAACATTCTGTACGTGGTGTTTTTTTAGTTTCATCATCATTACTCTAGTTAAAAACAATAATAAATCAATGAACTGCTGGATTAACTGGAATAATTCAACTAAACTCAGTGTATTTATAGAAACAAGTGATAGTTTCAGTTGCTTTGAACCTTTCCTGTACGTTTGATTGAATCCTCTGCTTTTTAACCGACATGTGAGTCAATACATTTGGTTTATCTGATCTCCATTGAAGTTGTGCTCTTAAACATATAAATATATAATTGTTTCCCGGCGGCTCTCCCTTAATTTGTCATCCATTAACAGCAGATAGAGGAGGTGAGTCATGTCACCTTGGCGTCTGGTGTTTTTCTTGTTCAAGTGGCTCTAGTGTCAATAACGTTCTAGTAGTTTTATCCTCTGATGAAGGTGGAGGGAGGAAGGAGGGAGCTGTTCCTCTGCCAACTGTGACACCAGTGTTGTCACCCAACAATAGCCCCTAGCCTCCGTAAGACACTAATCAGCTCTTTGATTGGCCTCCTTTATTTCTTCTATCTCGTTTGCGAGGCTTTGAGATTTAGACCCTGAAGAGTGGGAAGCCTTTACTCAACATCTCCAAGCTGATTATGGTGGAAAGTCCACAGATGGCTGAGTGAGTGGGGCTTATATAAGTGTGTTACATGGGCTCCTTGGTGCTCATGTTGACATTGTCCTGCTTCAGTGTTTGTTGCTTAAATAGAGACAGTGAACGGTGACACGGTGACACCACAGAGGCTTTATTCTCACTTTATTATTTTGGTTTTTCTGCAGCGACCCAGAACGTGGCTCAGTCGCTGTCGCTTTAAAGCGAACACCTCCTCCTCCCCCTCCCCCTTTAATATTGGAGACCCCTCCCCCCCGCCCCTCAACCCCCACCCCGCCCCCCCTCCACCGCCGCCAATCAATCGTATAACATGGACGGATTCTACGACCAGCAGGTCCCATTTATGGTCCCACCCAGCGTAAGTGGACACAGCGTCCTCGCATCATTCACACACTGTCTACATCTTCATCATCATCATCTTCATCACTACTGTCCCTCCTTACAGCACAAGTCTCATGTGGAGGACCCGTCGCTCTGCAGGCCCCTGAACGACAGGAAGAGGAAGTTTGTGGACACGGAGCTGGCCCAGGACACGGAAGGTAGCGTCTGCAGCGAGCGACAACCGTGCACCGTCACGTCTCACGTCGTTTATTTATTTATTTAATGTTTGTTTGTTTGTTTCTAGAACTCTTCCAAGATCTCAGTCAGCTGCAGGAGATCTGGATCGCAGAAGGTGGGTTTTTCTTTCTTTCTCTCTGCTCTGAATGTTTAACCAGGTCTTTTAAGTTTGAAGATTAACTTTGTGAGATTTTATTTTTGAGCAAGAAGAGCAAAGTTCGGTGCATGAGAAGCTGCTGACCTGCTGACGTTTACTTTACCTGGCTGCTTTGTGTTTGTCTCCACAGCCCAGGTGCCCGACGACGAACAGTTTGTTCCAGATTTCCAGTCAGATAACTGTGAGTACCTCAGTCTCTTTATCTTTTTATGTTTTCAGAAACGTCTTCCTCTCTCCTCCTCTCTCCTCCTCTCTCCTCCTCTCCTCTCTCCTCCTCTCCTCTCCTCCTCTCTCTCCTCCTCTCCTCCTCTCCTCTCCTCTCTCCTCCATTTTGGGTTTAATCAGCCGATTGGCATGGGGCATCACATGAGCCAAGCTCCTAATCTGATTTCACACTTTCCCGCACTCGGGCCCTGCTGCTGCTGCTGAAGTGGGCTAGATTCCAGAGGATGGAGCTGAACCGTCCTGAAGCTGCCAGCCCCCCCCCATCCACCCGTCCTCCAACATCCCCCCCAAAAAATAATATATAAACTGCACTGTGCGCCTCGTTCAGGCTGCAGAGTTATTTTCGAGTTCTGCCCAGTGGAGCGTTTTTACAACGCCCTCCCTCCCTCCCTCCCTCCCTCCTCCTCTGTCTTTCTGAGTTTGTCTTTGCTCCTGATGCGTAGGAGGTGGAGGCAGGGTGTGGTTGGCTGTCTGTCTTTGTCGCTGCTGTCGTTTCCCGTGGTTGTTTTTTTTGGTGAATGTGGAGACGGATACACGGTCGTGGATGTGTTTTCATTGACCTTGTTCAGGTTTGGCAGTTGATGCTGCACGCCCTTCACGCTCTCCAGGGTCAGTGACCTTTAGAAACCTGTTTGGGTCTGTAGGGCAGAGAAACACAGAACAGAAGCCGGTAAAATTCACTGAACGCCCTGTGATACATGAGAGAAAGAAAGAGGAACAGGACGCTATGAAAGCCAGATAAAAACAGAAGAAGAAGAAGGTTTAGTTAGTTAGTGCTGAATGAGACAATGAGACCTGGACCACAAAGACCTGGACCACAGAGACCTGGACCACAGAGACTTGGACCAGTGGTCACCATGGAGACGAGTTCCTGCTTCACTCCAGGACAAGAAGAAACAACATGAAGAGACCTGGACCACAGAGAGTCCCTTAGACCAGAGAGTCTCCTGAACCAGAGAGTCTCCTGAACCAGAGAGTCTCCTGGACCACAGAGTCTCCTGGACCACAGAGTCTCCTGAACCAGAGAGTTTCCTGGACCACAGAGTCTCCTGAACCAGAGAGAGTCCCTTAGACCAAAGAGTCTCCTGGACCAGAGAGAGTCTCCTGGACCAGAGAGAGTCCCTTGGACCAGAGAGAGTCCCTTGGACCAGAGAGAGTCTCCTGGACCAGAGTCTCCTGGACCACAGAGTCTCCTGGACCACAGAGTCTCCTGGACCACAGAGTCTCCTGGACCACAGAGTCTCCTGGACCACAGAGTCCCTGGACCACAGAGTCCCCTGGACCACAGACTCTCTTATCAGAGACCTGGATCAGTGGTCACCATAGAGACGAGCTCCCTCTTCACTCCAGGACAAGAGGAAACAACATGAAGAGACATCAGCTCACTTTCATTCATTTATCTTTTAAACTTTGAACTTTTATTTGAAATAAATAGTAAAACTAAAAAGTTAATATAAAATACACAATTAAAATCAGATAAACTCTTATTTATTTATTTATTTATTTATCTGAACTTTAAATGCCAGAGCGTCCTCAGAGTCTCCAGCACTCCTCTGATTTATCCTTCTCCCTCAGCGCCTGGAGATCTGGTTTCCGTCCCGGCTATTATGTGGCGCCCCGGAAGCTCCAGCTCGTGTCTAATGGTTACAGCGCGGGGTGGGGGGGTGATGGGGGGGGGTATCATTCAGCACCATTAGATTACAGCTGCACTGATTCATGAGTATTGGTGCCGGGGCCGTCCTAATGGGGAAGAAGACGAGAGCCTGGATGGTGCAGCTCGGACCTGGTGGAGGGGGGAGGGGGGGGGGTCAATTGATAAATAGCTGCTAAGTGTCTCTGTCAGTCAGGGAATAGAGACACTGACCATGCATCCATTTATCCATCAGCTCCAAATGTGGTTAAGATAACTGCTGCACTTCATGGCTCCACTTATCTGATATCTGGACTTGATCTAATGCTCTGCTCCTCCTCTCTGCTCCTCCTCTCTGCTCCTCCTCTCTGCTCCTCCTCCTCCTCCTCCTCCTCCTCCTCCTCTCTACAGTGATGTTTCATGGCCCTCCACCAGCCAAGATCAAACGAGAGCTGACTCCCTCCAAAGAGCTGTCTCCCTGCCGTCAGGACAGGAGTCCCATGCCCTACGGAGAGAAGTGCCTTTACAGCTACAGGTTTGTGACGTCCGGACGTCCCGATCGAGCCCTGTCCCCCCTGATCTGATGCGTCCATGCCCACCGTCCTCTCTGTTTCTTCCTCAGTGCCTGTGACAGGAAGCCCACCCCTGGGTTTAAGCCATTAACCCCGCCCTCCACGCCGGTGTCGCCCTGCGGCCCCACCAGCGACCAGACCCCGCCTCCTCACCCCCGTGTAGCCAACCCGAGCCAGCAGCGCCCGGTGCACGTTCAGCAGCCGTTAGCGGCGAGCCCCCCCTGCCAGCAAGGCGTCCCGGTCCGCAGCCCGCCCTTCGCCGTCCCCTGTGCGCCCCTCGGCCAGGATGGTAACAGCTTCTCACCTGAGCAGCACAGGTGAGCCCGGCCCCGTCCCCCTCCCCGTCCCCCTCCTCTGTCCTCACTGTTTTCAGAAAGACTCACGCCGTCATGTCGTCTCCATGTCCAGGTTCCAGAGGCAGATGTCAGAGCCATGTCTACCCTTCCCCCCGTCCGAGGGTCAGGGCCGCCCCCCGTTCCTGCCCCAGCCTCCAAACACCAGCAGCAGTAACGGCAGCCTGCCCCGGGACGGCCGGCCCCCCTACCACAGGCAGATGTCCGAGCCGCTGGTGGCCGTGCCTCCTCAGGGCTTCAAGCAGGAGCTCATCGACCCCCGGTACGCCGAGCAGGGCGTCCCCGCCATGGGTCCCCCGCCGGGCCCTCCCCGTCCCGCCGCTTTCCACCCCATGGCCATCAAGCAGGAGCCCGAGACTTCTGCTTCGATTCTGGTGAGTGGTGTTAAAGCACACGGGGGGGGAGCAGGGAGGGCGGCCATGTTTGCTCTGAGGCGCTGACACACGCTGCTATAATCTGAACAGGCCGGGGAGTAACAGTCTCTGAGCTCAGCACTAAGCCTCAGAGGCCAAGGAGTAAGTGGGTCAGTGAGGCAGGTGGAGGAGCTCCTCTCTGAGCCTACCTGGAATAGATGGAGAGTAGATGTAGGCCACGGCTCCTCAGAGGACGCCTCAGTGACCTGCAGCTCTGCTCGCTTTAGACACAAAGGTTTGAACTAGAGGTAACAAGAACAGAGACATTAATATAAATAAATAAAACCTAACCTACAGAGAAGTGGTTTCACTATGACGTGTTTATAACGTTTGTTCTGTCGTCTGTTTGCGTCAAATATTCTCTTTTTATAGACGGATGATTATTTAAGCTGTAGCTTCATTACACAGAGAGAATAAAAAGAAACAGCTGGATGTAAACGTAGTACAATATATATATATATAAAACTTTAAATACTGAAACACGTCCGTCATCATAACATCATGTTTCAGTGATAAAAGTCTTTCAGACGAAAACTAAAAAATGACTTTGAGACGTTTTCAGTCTGAACTTTTTGTTGTATGATCCTGATCCGTCCCTGATGTATAATCTATAAGTTATTAAATATATAACGGTGTATAAATGTCTGTAGTCGTAGCAGAGCGACCACGGTCCAGTTGTTCCCACAGGGAGACGTTAAAAAGATTTAGAGGCCGCGACAAACGGTGGAAACACAGAATCAGTTTGATCCAGACGCCCACACGTCCAGCTGTCGTCCTCAGGCTTTTCTATTTATTTATCTATCTGTGTCTTTATCTGCTGCATGTCGCCGTGATGTAATGACAAATCCTCTTATGAGGCTCTTATGGCCTCTAGCGTCACGGCACCACGGCGCCTCCTCTCTGACGTTCTGCTCGTCGGCCCGTGGAACATGATGTCTGCTGGGTTCTGTCAGAACGGAGACGCTCAGATTAGGAGATGGAACTGATCTGTAGTCGTCTCATCAGAGGACAGGACAGATGAATGGCTGAGAGGAGGACAGGGACGGGCTTTGACCCCTCCAGGGGGAAACTGGCCGAACTTGATTGTCATTGAGATTTAATAGAGCAGCCGCGGTGCTAATCCTGTTTAGAGGCTGGGAGGACATGCTAGGACGTGGTGTCCTCTGATCCGGTGGACACATGAGGAGCTAGAGCAGACAGCAGAGCCTCAGTGGACGTTCCTGTCTTAATGCCGTCATGTCCTCTGTCCACAGAAGTGCCTAACTGTCAGTCATCGTTTGGGAGAGCGGGGAGCTTCTACCAGAACAACCAGGACGGTGAGTTCATGTCCATCGTCTCACAAAAAAAGCTCTTTGACTCTCTGGAGGACAGCTTCCGTTAAACTCGTCCTCTTCTTCGTCCTCCAGGCTTCTCCTTCGACAGAGACGCTCAGCTGTACTTTGACGACACATGTGTGGTCCCAGAGAGGTTAGAAGGTGAGGTTAAAGGTTAAGGAGACAGACCAATGAGTGGACAGAGGCTGGCTCTCCGTCCCTAACTCTGACCGTCTGTCCTCTGGCAGGGAAAGTCAAACAGGAGCCCTCTGTGTACCGGGACGGGCCGCCCTACCAGCGCCGGGGCTCCCTGCAGCTCTGGCAGTTCCTGGTGACGCTGCTGGACGACCCGGCTAACGGCCACTTCATCGCCTGGACTGGCCGCGGCATGGAGTTCAAGCTGATCGAGCCTGAGGAGGTGGAGGCTTTAGACTTTACGTCCACTATTTACTAGAACATCTGAGAGGACGTTTGATTTACTAGAACATCTGAGATGACGTTTGATTTGAACATCTGAGATGACGTCTGATTAGAACATCTGAGATGACGTCTGATTTAATAGAACATCTGAGATGACGTTTGATTTGTTAGAACATCTGAGAGGACGTTTGATTTGTTAGAACATCTGAGAGGACGTTTGATTTCTAGAACATTGAGATGATTTTGATTTTTAGAATCTGAGATACGTCGATTAAACATCTGAGATGACGTCTGATTTACTAGAAATCTGAATGATTTGTTTTTAGAACATCTGAGAGGACGTTTGATTTACTAGAACATCTGAGATGATGTTTGATTTGTTAGAACATCTGAGATGACGTCTGATTAGAACATCTGAGATGACGTCTGATTTACTAGAACATCTGAGATGATGTTTGATTTGTTAGAACATCTGAGATGACGTCTGATTAGAACATCTGAGATGACGTTTGATTAGAACATCTGAGATGACGTTTGATTTAATAGAACATCTGAGATGACGTTTGATTTAATAGAACGTCTGAGATGACGTTTGATTTAATAGAACATCTGAGATGACGTTTGATTTACTAGAACATCTGAGATGATGTTTGATTTGTTAGAACATCTGAGATGACGTTTGATTTACTAGAACATCTGAGATGACGTCTGATTTACTAGAACATCTGAGATAACGTTTGATTTACTAGAACATCTGAGATGACGTCTGATTTACTAGAACATCTGAGATGACGTCTGATTTACTAGAACATCTGAGATGACGTTTGATTAGAACATCTGAGCTGACGTGTGATTTCTAACCTCAGGTGGCTCGGCGCTGGGGCATCCAGAAAAACCGACCGGCCATGAACTACGACAAGCTGAGCCGCTCACTGCGCTACTACTACGAGAAGGGCATCATGCAGAAGGTAAAGGCACGTTCCAACATTTATTCAGTATTTATTACAAGTCTCTGTCAAACCCTGGGGACACTTTAGACGTCTATTTATACAAAAATAAATGAGTCAAAATGAGCCAATATTACATATCATGTCCTCCTTGTAGGTAGATGTTTGTCTCTATTATGTCTCCCCTGTCTCTTCTGTCTCTGTTATGTCTCTTCTGTCTCTATTCTGTCTCCTCTGACTCTATTCTGTCTCTTCTGTCTCTATTCTGTCTCTATTTTGTCTCTCTGTCTCTATTATGTCTCTTCTGTCTCTGTTATGTCTCTTCTGTCTCTGTTATGTCTATTCTGTCTCTTCTGTCTCTATTCTGTCTCATCTGTCTCTATTATGTCTCTTCTGTCTCTGTATGTCTCTTCTGTCTCTGTTATGTCTATTCTGTCTCTTCTGTCTCTATTCTGTCTCATCTGTCTCTATTATGTCTCTTCTGTCTCTGTTATGTCTATTCTGTGTCTTCTGTCTCTATTTTGTCTCATCTGTCTCTATTACGTCTCCTCTGTCTCTATTCTGTCCCCTCTGTCTCCATTCTGTCTCCATTCTGTCTCCATTCTGTCTCCCCTGTCTCTCCCCTGTCTCTCCCCTGTCTCTCTCCTGCCTCTCTCCTGTCTCTCTCCTCTGTCTCTCCTCTGTCTCTCTCTGTCTCTCCCCTGTCTCTAACCTGTCCCCCGTCCTGTCCTCAGGTGGCAGGTGAGCGGTACGTCTATAAGTTCGTGTGTGACCCTGAGGCTCTGTTCTCCATGGCGTTCCCTGATAACCAGAGACCCAGCCTGAAGGTCGACCCGGACAGCGTCCCAGGACTGGACGACGACACGGTGCCCCTCACCCACTACGAAGACAGCGCCCCCTACCTGCTGGACGCGGGGGAGCAGTGCATGACGGGCCTCCCCTTCCCGGACGGCTACGGCTACTAGCCACAAAGGAACACCAACACTAAGCCCCCACCACGCCCCGTCCCCTGTCCCCCCGTCCCGTCCCACCACCCCGTCCCCCTCACTCCTTTAAATAAACCACAGAGCTGGAACACTTCATAAAACTAAACGACGGCTCTAAGGGAAGACACGGAGGGAGGGGGGACGAGCGTGATGCAGGGACAACAACCAGGAGGATGCTGTCGCCATGGAGACCAACAGGATCGAGACAATCTGCTGGAGGAAGCAACAAAATCTAAACCAGACTTTCTACAGTTGCCTTCTTCTTCTTTTTTTTTTGGCCACGTCCCCCGTCCCCCTCCCTCCTGTCCTCCTGTCCCCGCGTCCCCCGTCCTCCTCGTCCTCTAACCTTTGTCATGTCATCAGA
Organism: Planiliza haematocheilus; assembly: GCA_005024645.1. Taxonomy (NCBI): domain Eukaryota; kingdom Metazoa; phylum Chordata; class Actinopteri; order Mugiliformes; family Mugilidae; genus Planiliza; species Planiliza haematocheilus. Next base: position 744,165 of record SRSE01000455.1, on the reverse strand, counting down.
GAAAGGGCTTTAATTAATTTACATCCAAACAAAAAGACACGCATCAGTTTGGTTTTCTGGAGAGGACGTCCTCCTTGTCCTCACCTCCTCCTCCTCCTCCTCCTCCTCCTCCTTTGATACGACTCCGTCTCCGGCCCAGGACTCTCAGGTCTGGGGGGCGTTGCTGAGTGTCTCTCTGGTGTAAATGTTCGTCAGTCGTTTCTGTATCTGCTCCACTTTTTATTTTGTTTTCTTTTTTAGAGACGGCTCCCCTGGACTCACATAGCCCTCCTCCTCCTCCTCCTCCTCCTCCTCCTCCTCCTCCTCCTCCTCCTCCTCCTCCTCGTCCTCCTCCTTTCTTACATTCAAACAAAGGGACACGCTGGTTTCAGCCTTTTCTAAACGTATTTATGTATTCTAATGAGCCCTCCTCCGTTTTGTATCTCCGTCTCCTCGTCCCTCTGATGCACCAGTATGGCAGGACGCATCAGGACGCTGCATGCACAGCCGGACTCCTCCTCTTTGTTTGTTTTCTATCGTGGACACGTCTCAGCCAATCAGCAGCAGAGCTCCGCCTCTCTTTGCATGCTGTAACCAGTCCTGACTGAACATATCTCGCGTTTGGACAAAGGAAGATATTTGTGATATTCTCTCTGCTCTGTTTTTATTTTGTGTTTTATTATCCGTGTTTCTGATGGGTGGGGGCGGGATGATGAAGATGATGATGATGAAGGGGGGGTACAGACTTCTATAAAGTATATATTTTTGCTATAAGGCTGCGTTTTGTTGCTGTAGAGTCGTCTGCTCTTGTAAAGGCTGTGACCCCCCCCCCCCCCCGCTGAGTTTATGATAATCTGTACTGGGTACAATAAACGCTCCTTAATGCTTTGCCGCCTGCAGTCCTGTTGTGTTTCATCATTTCTTCCTCCTCCTCCTCCTCCTCCTCCTCCTCCTCCTCCTCAGTCAGCTGACCCTGGCTCTGACCTCACTGCTTGACCTGGCTCATTTCACAGTCACATGCTTCCTCCAGCTCTTTCTGGGTAAATGATTCCTGTGTGTTCCCTCCGCTGAGAAAGTGTTTGAGCAACGTCTGGTTATCTATGAACTAGAAGAGGAAACGGTTTCATGACTGTTAGAGATCTACGCAGGCTCCTTTGTCCTGAAGGACAACGTCCAAATCTGTGCTGACTAAAGAATTCACTCATCTGCTGTTACACATATAAACTTCAACAGCTTCAACTCGTCTGTGAAAACTTTCATCAAGGTTTATTAGTGTGTTTATGGTTATTAACGACCGTTCTTCTAGAAGAACATTAGTGACGTACCTAAACCATCTTCTCCTCCTCCATTTTACCTGGCATCGTTTCAAGAATATCTGCGTCCACACGGATCCATCTCAACAAAACGTCCACACAAAAACTCAAGAGCTGCGTTTGGGATTTTTTTCACCCTGGCACCAGGTTTCAGAAAAGTGCGTTTTAGTTCAATGTGTTTACAGGATTCATGTGGACGATCGGACAAAACGATGCAAAACATCTGAGTTTAAACCAGAAAATGTCTCCGTGTGGACGGGCCCTTAGAATCCTCTCAGAGAGCTCCTAGCTTAGCATAAACGTTCCTAGCTAGCAGTCTTAGCTTAGGAACTCTGATCAATGAATGGACAGAAACTCTGATCTCAGTGAGGAGGTGTGGTCGACCCCGTTGCTAGGTATGAGTCATCATTTCAAGAGCTGTGATTGGTTGATCCTAAAACTAGATAAAATACAGTTTTGGTGATAAGCGACCAGTGATATTGTGATTGGAACCAGCTTGATTGTCATTCAGTGTTTGGAGAATATCTCTCCTCCTCTTCTTTCAGACATTTCCTCCTCTGCTTCCTAAACCTCCTAAACGTCCTCCTCCCTGCTCTGAACACATCTCACCTTAGGATCTCTCTTTTATCTTTACTAGGAGCTACTCCTAACATTGAGAGGAAATTCTTAGACAACATCATGATTCTATGAATGTTCTTAGATTTCATCCACCAGGATCAACTCTTAGCACTAAGACTCTTTAGGAATACAGGCCCTGGCTCTCAGTCTTCTCTCTAATTCATTCTTCTATCAGGTTAAAGGTCAGGACCAAACTCTCTCATCCATGTCTTTATGGACCTCAGTCATGGTGGAACAGGAAGGCTCCGTCCTCAAACTGTCCCTAACGTTGGGAGCATGGACTTGTCCAGAATCTCTTGTTCTGCTGAAGCATTCAGAGTTCCTTTCTCTGGAACTAAGGGGCCAAGCCCAGCTCCTGAAGAACACCCCCACGTTCTCCCAGATTCCTCCATCAGATCAGCAGATGGAGAAGCTTGATCCATGCCTCCAGAGAACACGTCTCCACTGCTCTAGAGTCCAGTGGTGGCGTGCTTTCCACCACTGCATCTGACGCTTTGCATTGTGCTTGGTGATGTACGGCTTGGATGCAGCTGATCACCATGGAAACCCATTCCATCAAGCTCTCTGCTGTTCTGGAGCTGATCTGAAGGACACGTGAAGTTTGGAGGTCTGTAGAGATTGGTGACCTCTGACCTCTATGAACCTCAGCATCCTCTGCCTGAATGACTAAGTGATTGATTTATATTGATATAAACTGTCACCTGTTTATAACACAGTCCTAACTTCTGTCCTCACGTCCTTTCACACCTTGAGACTGGAGCCTTTGACTGATAATGGGTGGTTAGAGCACCATTCATAGGGACAAAGGACAGGGACAAAACAGTCCCCTCTCCCAGCGAGAGGTAACGACTGTTTCCCATTTAAACCTCAGCAGGATGGATAAACCTTCTATAATTTCTAAATAATAATATTTTGCTTGAACAAGTGAAGAATCTGACGCAGCATCTCGAGAATTTAAAATCATTTATGAAGATTAGCTTATTGAAGAGCAAGTCCTGACGCTGTAAGTTATACAGAGCAGATGTTCATATGTTTATAACACATATTGAACATTAAATCAAATGTAAAATGTACGTGTTGTATTTGATATGGACCAGATTCCTGTTCACTGTAAACCTAGTAACAAACTGAGCAACTAACAGACTTATTGAAGGAGGTTATTCATTCCTATTATTATTAAATAAATCTATATTATATATCATTTTTTTTAATTAATATAATTTAATTTAAGTTCAAGAAAAAAGAAAAAAGAGACTTTTTTAAGCATTGGTGGTTCAGTGGTAGAATTCTCGCCAGGCCCGGGTTCGATTCCCGGCCAATGCATACACGTCTTTATTGCTTCATAGCGATGGCTGAAGGCTTTTCTTTCAGCTCTGAACTTTTATAAACTTGTTTCACGAACTTATTTCGCGACTTTGACGTACAAAGAGGGCTCACGTTAAAAATAAAATACGAAATGGAAAAATGGACCACAGGACTAAATTTTATTTTAATATTTAACTGGTCGCGTTTACGTGGCCCGGAAGTTTTTTAATGACCGTTAAAAACGTTACGTACGTTAGCTTGCTAGCTTGCTAGCCGCTACGGTACAGCCAATGATGAGGACCAGCAGCCAGGAGACATCAGCCATGGAGAGATACGTCTTGTTACGTGACTAATTCATTAAGAGTATGTATTTAAAACATAATGCAGGACAGAGAAGTTATGACGGTAATAATGGCTGATGTTAATATATTCACCTGTACACGTCCTCATTAATCACAAGGTTGTTTTTCAGTGTCTTGGTCTCAACAGACATCAGCAGCCAGAACATGAGTAACATAAACATCCTGAGCTTTTTATTTAGGTCATTTTGAATTTAAATTACGAGCAGGGGGATTAATTAAGTAATTAGCACACCATCTTTATAAAATGTTTTCATATAAACCTATCAGTAGGGGTCGCTGTTGTCAAAACATTTGCTTTCTCAACAATCTCAGGAGAATATTTATTGTTGTTTGTTTGTTTCTCAGCTGTTAATTTAGTCCCACGTGGGAGGTATTATTATTTTGATTATCCCCATGGGTGCTCGTAATTTAAATCCAACTCCCTATCACGCTGAATAAATGGATCATCTTCATTTAGACCAAAATGAAAAGCTCGGGATGTTTGTAATGTTTTGGCTGTTGATGGCTGCAGCAGCAAACTTGTGGCGCATCAGATCGACCGACCGTGGTGGCTAGCAGGCTAACGTATGTTTGCTAACACTCTTTGTTTTGCCTTTGCCCATCAAACCAAAGCTTTGGTGGCTACCTTTGATTCTTCAAACACTTTGATTAGAGCACATAAGTCAAGCAGGTTGATCTGTTTTAGTCCTCAAACGCTGCTTCGACCGTTCAGCAGTAGAACATATTTCCTGATTCCTCGAGTTATTAAAGATTTGTTGAGAGAACATGAAAAGCCACAGCTGACCTTTCTTGAAATTGGACAAACAACTGTTGTGCCTCCATCCTGAGAGCGTTGATATCTTGGTCCAGTGAAAATGCATTAACGCTAAAACACAGCACAGCCACTAAATCAATACTGAGAGCTTCTCAGAATAACTTCAAACTATGATTCATGGTAGAAATATTAATAAAATACACTTAAGTGATTCCCCATAAACACTTTTATTTGTAAAACGTTCCTTCATAGCTTCAAAGATGTCCATGTTGTGACTCCAAAGAAAGCTTAAAGGGTAAACCCAGAATCCTGTTAGTTAGGCTGCTATAGGCCCAGGCTGCTGGGGGACTCAAACATCGTGATTGTTATTGATGCAGCACGAATTAAACTGAATTTAAAAAGTGTTGATAAGCACTTATACGTGTTAATATACCAACACTAAAACTCTGTGTGAGGAAGCGTGAGGAACGGTTAAGTGGCTGTTTACAAAGTGTTAACGGCGTCAAATCACTGGAAACATGACCTCAGTAAAAAAACGTCAGACACAAACTAAATGATCACACAGAGACAAATGTTTAAAGTAAACACTGGCTTCCATTTGACCTTCCTAGCAAGGACAATACAGCAACTCACAAATAATACAGTCTATATAATATACACACCCAGAAATAAATCATTTAAAATCCCGTACTGTTCATTTATTCACTGTAAAAAGTTCCAACTTTCATTCATATAAACTGTTTATCTCATGTATTTCTGGCTCGTTTATCATCTCTTTGCATTTCCTCCAGGGATTAAAAAAGGGCATAATAATACAGGTAAAACAACATGAAACGATCGGTTAAAGCCAAATAATAAAGTAAATTTAGTATAATTAAACACAGAAGTAATTATTCTGCTTGTTCCTGAAGGTTTTCTTTTTAAATTCACATGTAAACATTTAAAGTTGGTTTATTTGGTCTCGACTGAAGTTGTGTCTAAGAGTACACCTTAAAATTATTACCAGACTAACTTTTTATTTATCTGTGTGTTATTAACTTGGTCTGACGTGCTTTACCGACATTATCACAGTTAAACAATAACAATAATAACTCATTTAAAGTGTAAAATGCTCAGTTAAAGGCATATAATGAAGTTAAACTGGTTAAATCCTCTTTTATTTTATTTATTTGTGAGCCTATAAAGTTTATTAGTTTTATTTGATCTGGACTCAAGTTGTGCATTAATGTACACAGAGTCCTGACACATCTAATTATTACCCAGCTATTATAATTAACTACTTCTTCATCTGTGTGTGATTAACTTGGTCTGGTGAGTTCATGGAACATTCTGTACGTGGTGTTTTTTTTAGTTTCATCATCATTACTCTAGTTAAAAACAATAATAAATCAATGAGCTGCTGGATTAACTGGAATAATTCAACTAAACTCAGTGTATTTATAGAAACAAGTGATAGTTTCAGTTGGTTTGAACCTTTCCTGTACGTTTGATTGAATCCTCTGCTTTTTAACCGACATGTGAGTCAATACATTTGGTTTATCTGATCTCCATTGAAGTTGTGCTCTTAAACATATAAATATATAATTGTTTCCCGGCGGCTCTCCCTTAATTTGTCATCCATTAACAGCAGATAGAGGAGGTGAGTCATGTCACCTTGGCGTCTGGTGTTTTTCTTGTTCAAGTGGCTCTAGTGTCAATAACGTTCTAGTAGTTTTATCCTCTGATGAAGGTGGAGGGAGGAAGGAGGGAGCTGTTCCTCTGCCAACTGTGACACCAGTGTTGTCACCCAACAATAGCCCCTAGCCTCCGTAAGACACTAATCAGCTCTTTGATTGGCCTCCTTTATTTCTTCTATCTCGTTTGCGAGGCTTTGAGATTTAGACCCTGAAGAGTGGGAAGCCTTTACTCAACATCTCCAAGCTGATTATGGTGGAAAGTCCACAGATGGCTGAGTGAGTGGGGCTTATATAAGTGTGTTACATGTGCTCCTTGGTGCTCATGTTGACATTGTCCTGCTTCAGTGTTTGTTGCTTAAATAGAGACAGTGAACGGTGACACGGTGACACCACAGAGGCTTTATTCTCACTTTATTATTTTGATTTTTCTGCAGCGACCCAGAACGTGGCTCACCACGCCCCCCTCCATCGCCGCTAATCAATCATATAACATGGACGAATGTTAGTCTACAAGCCTACTGTCTTTTAAACACTTCTTGGATAAACAGATGACTGAGAACCTTCACAGACATGTTTTAGGTCTGACATATACCAACATCATGTCACTGTAGCATCTAAACATCTTCTTCTAATGATGGTTGGCTAGCGTCAAGGCTGCTAAAAACCAAAGAAGAAGACGTTAGTCAGTATCTAGTGTCTGTGTATGTGTGGTGAGGTGGTAGTAGCTGATCATCATCCACTCAGTCAAAGGCTGCAGCCAAACAACAACAACAAACACTGAAAGTTTAGAAGAAGAGAAAAGTTTCCTGGAGACAGCGTCAAGGAGAAACATCTTCCAGAGAGGGTTAGGGAGTTTATGGCAGCGTTGGATGAGCAGAGAGAACACAGGTACCAGCTACCCTCTCCACACTACATTAACTTGACTGAAGATTTATTGGACTGAATCCAGTCCACCTGGAGAGGGACAAGGAAGACAAGGACAGACTTTTAGGAAGACACAGGAGACCAACTCTAGAAGAAGACAAGGAAGATAAGGACAGACTTAGGAAGACACAGGAGACCAACTCTAGGAGAAGACAAGGACAGACTTTAGGAAGACACAGGAGACCAGCTCTAGGAGAAGACAAGGAAGACAAGGACAGACTTTAGGAAGACACAGGAGACCAACTCTAGGAGAAGACAAGGAAGACAAGGACAGACTTTAGGAAGACACAGGAGACCAACTCTATGCCGTTTAGGACCAGATCAGTGGTTAAATAACTTTTCTACATATATACCAGAAAGACATTGCAGTAATGGTAAAGACGTCCTTGTAACCTCATTGCTGTGTTGAACTCTGCAGATGAAGCTTCAGCCACTAACGTTGTTGTGATGCTGAGCAGCACTCTGCCTGATGCTCATGATGAGTCTCATCAAACCACAGAGTGTAAAAGCTCTGGTCTCCAGTAACTTGACCTCTCCATTGATTGTTGGAGCAGAGTGCCTCTGGATGCCATGAAAGGCCTTTTAGTGACTCATGGGAGGCGTCCTGCCCCGATACTGTCAGCATATATGTGAGAGAGTGGTAAAGAAAGCGTCCATCACGGGGATCCGTCCCTGCAGCATAGAAACAAATGTGACATTCACTTGTTAGAGACGCTGAGAATATAAAAGAAAGGATTCACACCTCAGCTGTGATTTTGTTAAAGACACCCACAGTCCTCTCAGTGGATTCAGACCGAGCAAAGAATCAAGTGCTCCCTTCCTTCAAGTCCTGGAACCAGGACAACTTGACTAAACTGGTTTATTTAATTAATTCTCCACCTTAAAGAAAGGAAACACACAGCTCAAGAAACATTCAATCCTTTAAATCATCTGGATGTAAACACATCTCAGTCGGACATTTTACTGTTGTTTTGCCAACAGTGAGCATGTTTTCATGCTGGTGTGTTCTGCACTACTTAGACACGACTGGTTCAGGCACACAATGAAAGCAGCGGACAGCCTGTAGAGGTGCCTACTTCGCCAGCTAATAGTGTTTTACTAGCTATAGCATCCTGCTTCTCAGCTAGCAGCTCTTCATAGCCTCTCAGCTAATAGCAGCTTTTCCTAGCCTCTCAGCTAATAGCAGCTCTTCCTAGCCTCTCAGCTAATAGCAGCTCTTCCTAGCCTCTCAGCTAATAGCAGCTCTTCCTAGCCTCTCAGCTAATAGCAGCTCTTCCTAGCCTCTCAGCTAATAGCAGCTCTTCCTAGCCTCTCAGCTAATAGCAGCTTTTCCTAGCTTCTTAGCCTTTTATATCAAAGCTGCCCTTCAGTCCAAGTTGAGCATGGTATCTTGGATTATATTTTTTATAGTTTTTAATTTATTTTTTACACTTTTGTGTTTTATTTGATGTTTTATTGCTTTTTTTATGTTTTATTGTTTTTAAATGTGCTTTAGAAATAAACTTTGACTTGATTTCATTAGCCTTCCAGCTAATAGCAGCCCTTCCTAGCTTCCTAGCCTCCCAGCTAATAGCAGTGCTTCCTAGCTTCCTAGCCTCCCAGCTAATAGCAGCCCTTCCTATTTCCTTTTTTAAATGATTCATGGTGCAGAAAGTTTCTACTACACCTGAACACAACTGTTTGACCCAGACATAGTGAAGAGTTTGTTGATTCCAGATCTTTAAATCACCAGAGAGAAAGTGAGATCTGACAAACTGGTGTAAAATCTTTTGATTTTACTTCTTCTGATGAGAGAGTAAATTAAGTGTGTTAGCATGTGACGCTTTGCTAATTAGCACTAAACACAGAGGAGTAGAACCAAAGGGGAGGACGCTGTTTGTTCTTAAACCTAAACATCACAGTGATAGATTAAATTAAACTAGATTATAAACGTTATTAATGTTCATTCTGCTGGGTTTGAATGTTTGAACCAGATTTCATCCAGTAGTTGTTGATGTTTGCTGTTATTTAGTTTTTGAAAACTTCTCGGCAATAAATGTGAGGAGCTATCCCAGAATGACCTCCTCCTCCTCCTCCTCCTCCTCTTCCTCTCTCCCTGCACACCTTTCTAACAGAGACCAGTCAACATGAAGCCAAGCGTCCGCCGTAATGGGCCTGATCCGTGAAACAACAGCGTGGCAGGCTTTGGAAACGTCCCGTCACCTTGGAAACCCTCTTTGTGCAGGACCCTCGGTGGCGGTAAGTTATGTGCAGCGCTGCAGGAGAAGATTAACGGCCGCGACACGTATGAAACAAACAAGGCTGCATCGTAAACGTCACCCCAGATGGATGCACCGCCTCGGGCTCCAGCAGGGAGGGAAGAGGGCCCAACTTCCACATACATCACAGCACATGGCCACTGCCTCGCTTCCAAGTAAATTATTGATCCAGATGAGACACAAGGCAGCCCAGTCCGTACTCAGCTTTAAGCCTCCAGCCTCAACTAAATAACTTTACTGCCCCTGCAAGAAAAGCCCCACCATGGCAAAATTACCCCCAAAACATTAGTATTAAGACTAAACTGCCCCCCACAGTGTAATAAGAACACCAGTACATCCAGAAACTGGCTACCAGGAAATGTGGGTCATGCTACTGGGAAGGGAACAGCTCCAGCCTCTCACAGTATTTGGTCAACATGCTGCGTTCACACAGTGCTAATCACCATGGTGAGACTTTAGTCCTAAAACACTGTTGCATAACTGATTTCTCACAAACACACTTCTCCACCCACTCGTCAATATTCACTTCAGATTCTCGGTGGGGGCTCAGCTCGGCGTTGACTTGACGGTGGCTGCCCTCTGCTGGAGGACGTACGCTCCTCTAAGAACTACGGGACACGAATGCTACTATAAAACATGGAGTCACAACATGTTGAGTTTATTTCTACCTGGTTGTTGTAGATGAAAATGAACGACTGTCGGATCACAGCCGTGCACAGGCTGAGAGGAAAGATCATTCATGGTTGGTTTGTTGTTCAGTTCTGGTTCTTAGTGTCCTAACTGAACCATGAGACGAGATAAGATGAGATAAACGTGACGAGGTAATATAAGATTAGATGAGATTAAAGAAAAGAAAAAGAAATTAAAAGAAATTAGGCAAAATGAGAACAGAGATGATGAGAGATTAGATAAGATGAGATTATGAAATGAAAAGAGAAATGAGATGATGTCAAACAAGCAGAGATGAGATTTGAAGAGAAGAAAAGAGAAATTGGATTAAATGAAAAGTTAAACGTGATGAGGTAATGTGACATTAGATGAGATCAAAGAAAATAAAAATAAATTAGGAGATAGTTGACGAAATGAGATGAGATTACAAGATGAGGGAAGATGAGAAACGCAATGAAATGAGACAGGAAGAGATGAGATGTTGTCATGTTTTACGTTTCCATGGAAACGTTTCAGTTGTTCTCCTTGCAGACTTGTTTCTGTATCTGTTGATCTCTCTCTACTAGTGACTCTGACACTTACTGGAACTTGAACAAACCAACAAAATCACAAGAGCTGCAGCTTTATTGTTCTTTCTTTCTTTCTTTCTTTCTTTCTTTCTTTCTTTCTTTCTTTCTTTCTTTCTTTCTTTCCATTTTTGAGAATGTGGTGGGCGCAGCGTGGGCGCTCAGAGCTGAAGCTGAAGCTGTTGTAAAATGTGTTTTTCACTCTGAGCTTCTTCAACAGATCAATGAAGACGAAGAAAAACAAGACGATCAGAGTTTAATGTTTTACTGGTGACTCAACCAAGCAGTCCTTCCTACAGTGGACTGTTTGAACATCAGAATAATATAATATAATATAATATAATATAATATAATATAATATAATATAATATAATATAATATAATACACAGTGGACAGGTCGCCAGTCTATCCACCTTTCGCCTGATGACAGCTGGGATGGACTGATATCTTGTCATCTGCCCCCTGGTGGACTTTAGTTCAAGGTTTTTATCATTAATGTTGATCAATTAGTCATATTTTAATCTGAACTTTAGTGGAACAACCTGTAATTACTTAAGACCGTATACATTATGTTATAGTAAAAGTAATCTGTCATTTTTTTGTTTAACCTTTTTCCTAATCTGATTAAAATTCCTCTTAAACCGCATTAATTTACATCAGTGGATTTTTTTTTATCCTCCCAGCTCTGAGTAGCCCTTCCTCCTTGGACAGTATTTGAGTGAATGAAGGGGAAACACAGAAATGCTTTAACTGGATTAAAATGTCTCATGAGAGCTGTTTAAGAGGGGAATCCCCATCTGTTGGCCTCCACGGTGAACACGAGGTCAGTCATGTTTAATGTCTGTGGCCTCAGCAGAATAAAACAGGAAACAAACATTTTACTTTTCATTAAAATCTATTAAATCTACAAAGTTTAAATATGGAACATTTTATTTAGAATATTTTTATAGTAATCAAAAATGGACTGAAAGAGTAGTTTCTGCTATAGTTTACACTTATGGTTTGTAGTTTTACAACAGAGCTGATGCTAAAACACGTTTTCCTTTTCTACATTCATTCGGTTTATTTTATTATTACTCATTAATAATGACATGATGTCTCTCTGCTGGTGTTAGCTCCCAATGAGAAATATAATATTGTGTGAACGAACTAAGAGAATAATAATAATACAGCACTCTGAAAGCTGGCAATACTTACAAATAGTAAATGTGCAGACTTGATCATTAATGCAACATTTTAATTTTGCTACCTTTGCTTAAATAAAGTGTGTAAACAACATTTTTAGCGTTTCTTTTAGCTGGAAGTCAAGAGAAGGTGCTAGGTAACTGCCAAGCTAACAGCTAGCAAGCTAATGCGCAGCTAAATGAATGTAGGACAGTAGGCCGTTGGATATTAATGTTAATATTTTCCCCATACACATGATAAAAGTAGAAGTATATTCAAACACACGTTTTCATATTTTATATCTATATTCATATAAGGTTGTGACTATGATAAGAGTAAGGTGACCAGATTTCTGAAATGAAATCTGGGGACATTTCAAACTCGGAGATAAAAAAAGAAGAAAGAATTATGTTATCAGGATGAAATGTAGACATTGGGACAATCACTGTTTCCTAAAAGTAATAAAAGGAATTATTATTAAGCCACCCTTCTCCGACTGAGGACCATGGCCTCAGACTTGGAGGTGCTGGACTTCATCCCAGGAGCTTCACACTGAGCTGGAGTTCGTTGTTGGATGAAGCTATGAGGACCACATCATCTGCAAAAACCAGGGGCCTCACTGAAGCCGACACTTTCCTCCACCGGCTGGGCCTCAAAATTCTGTCCATAAAATACAGTTTCAACAAGATGTTAGCGTTGTGGATCTCCATCTGAGGATACTGATCTCTATATTAATCTGCTCACACGCACAGTAGACACCAACCTTGGAAATAAGACAGAATGTTAATTTAGATCTGTTTACAATTAAATAGATGCTTTTAGAATCAGGCAGAATTAGTTCTATAACATCTAGTTTGAATGTCAATAACACCACACTGTCAATAAGGTTAAACTTTCATCAGCAGTAAATCCCATTCTGGTCCCCAGTGTTACCAACAGCCTCATTCATTTGTCAATACTACTTTTATAAGAGGGCGACGTTTAATGCTGGAAGTAGTATTGAGAACACCGCTGCTAGGCAACCGTTAGCAACTAGGCTAACGGATTAGCTAACGAGTTGGAGTTTACAGTTTTGTTTCTCAAATATCTCACCTAAAGATATTTCCACGTCATTCTAATGCACTCTGTGTCGCAGAATATGAACATTATTATTCAATTATATATTTTTTTATTTTTTTATTTTCGACGGAACAGAACCAACAGCGCCATCTTTGGTGGTTTAAGTGAACGGACACTGTCGGGCCACTAGAGGGCAGCAGTTCATTTGAGCTGCAGGTTAACCGTTAACCTCAGGTCAGCTAGCCAGCAGCTAAGCTAAACAGCTAAACAACCACCCGTTTTGAGAACTTTCTCGTTGCTGCAACTAATTTTAATTTCGACTAAGATTTTTTTTTTGTTCAAACGGGGAAAATGTCCAGATATCAGGTGAGAGCTGTCTTGGTTTGATTTGAGTTAGCCGTTTTGCTAGCCGCCGCCATGTTTCCCTGCCAGGCGGCTAACGCTTCCTGTAGCGGCGGCGCTGTGCAGGTTTTAAGTCTTGTCCCTTTTCCCACTCAGCCCGTGATTAGTTCCCCAGCGGCGTGTCCGGGACTCCCACACATGTTCCCACACGAGCTCCCTGCGCTCGGGCTGCCGTACACGGCTGTGGGGATGGCGCTGCTGCCGCGGCTCATGCACTACTTCTACAATCCGCTCAACACAAGTTAGTCCCTTATTTGCATCGAACAGGGAACCTTCCTGCTCGCTCTGACCCGCCACACCTGGGGCGACGCTACAGGTGTTTGACTGGGCAGGATTTAGTTTGAAATACTCATGCATTTGTTTGTTTTCTGCATCCACAGGGGAGAACAGGAGGTTGGTTCTGCAGAGGTAAGAGGCCCAGGTCTACAGGTGTACCCTCTTTTATCTAAACATGACAGGACACCTGTGAGTTTCTTCCTTCCACAGGTCTGTGTTTGATCTAATCAGCGCTCATCCCTACCTGACCTTGGATGACTCCAAGCTGCTGGACTGGTTCCACTGTTTGTCTGCGGAGGACAGAGACATTATCCACGGTATGAAGCACACCTGTGTGGTTATGACATTAAGTTTAACAGTTAACCTGCTCATTAACTGATTAACTGATCCTTTAGAGGTCTACGCAGAGACACTGACACATTCTGACGTATTTCCAGTTTAGAATAATCTGAGAACAGTTAATACTTCAGAAATATATGAGAATTGAATCTGTATAAACAGAGCAGCCATAAAATTATGACCATGCTGTGACGTCAGCAGCAGATCTTGCTTTACGCTGAGAGGTGGAGCCTCCGTGGATCTGGTTTGAATCTGGTTTGAGGACGAGACAACACCTTGAACTCTAACCATTACTAAACCCGTGAGCATCATCCCGCTGGAAGAGTCCATCAGGGACAACTGTCTCCATGAAAGAGTGGACATGGTCTGGGAGGAGCTACGAGTCAAAGGAACGTCCACGTGAATGGAAGGACCCAACGTGTCCCAGCAGAACATGGACCAAACATCACAGTGGCTCATGGATTCAGACCAGAACCAGTTCTGATGTGTCCACTGTAGGAGCGTTCATCAGAGGTCAGGGGTCATCATGGACGCATGACGACCAGATAATCAGGGCTGTTCACATGTCATTGGTCATAATGTTGTGGCTGATCAGTGTGTACATGTGCAGCGCCCTCTATTGTTCAAACTTCTACTCACTGATTAAACGACTAACGTGTCTGATTTCTTCTCTCCTGCAGATGAAGGAGGTTTCTACCACTTCCTGCAGCGCCATCCTGGCGTAGAGCTGTTCATGGATCCGGTCTTTTTAAAGTGTGAGTCCGTTACGATGCTCTAATCCTCTGACAGCTGGTCACGGGTTAAACACTGACAGATTGTTTTTATTTGTACAAACAGACGCCGCTATGAGTGCTCCTGTCCATCAGACGGTGACGTCCAGCCAGTACGTGTCCTCCTCCTCCTCCCAGTGAACCACTCACACGTGAAACCAGCTTTGGTTGTTTTAACTGAGCTGTTGAAACTGTTTCGTTCACAGACACACGGCGGCAGGATCAAAGACGTACACATATGGTAATACACCAGACACTCACTGGCCAGTTTGTTAGGTACACCTCACCTTAAAAAGCCCTAGAAACTAGTCCTAGAGACGTCCCATCAAGTCCTTTACACCTCGATCCAGTACTGATTATTTTAATACTGAGTCATGATCAGATCTTAAATGTTTGGTTCTGCTCGTATCTGAAGAAGAGCTGTATGAGGAAGTCCACTACACCAAGCAGCCGGTCCACCACCAGACCAGCTTCCAGGCGGTCTACCAGAACCCCGGGACAGAGAAACCCAGAGACCACACGGTTTTTCTGCCGCTGTCCCACATGAATGAAGACGGACAGTCACTGCAGACGGACAGCAGACGTCCATCACTGTGAGTCTTCATCCTCCTCCTGTTCACATCAAAACATTAACTCACTGTAGAACTTCACTGAGGAAGAGGAGCATCACATCTACTGGAAATAGAACAAGAGAAGAAGAAGGCGGACGATGAGGAGGAAGACAAAGGGCGGTAGGGAGAGGATGAGGAGGAGACAGAAGAAGGAGGAAGAGGAGAAGAACTAAGATGATGGAGGAGAAGAGTGTAGAAGTAGGGTATGGTAGAAGAAGAGGAAGATGGATGATGAAGAGACAGAGAGCAGGAGAAAGAAGAATGATGATGAGGAGGAGGAGTAAAGGAAATATTGCCTCCTTCATGTCCTCCTCCTCCATCTCCTCTTCCTCCATGTCCTCCTCCTTCATGTCCTCCTCCTTCATGTCCTCCTCCTTCATCTCCTCTTCCTCCATGTCCTCCTCCATGCCCCGCCCCCCCATGTCCTCCCCCTCCATCTCCTTCTCTGTGTTCTCAATGTCTAGAGTCTTAGAAGACGACCAGGATGTCTCCACGTCTCCATCTGTCCACATTGATCCCATCTTGGTTCATCTTGTCTTTCTACCTCCATGTTTCTGTCCCTCACCTGATGCTGATTAGTTACCATGGTTACCACTGTTTCTATCCAGGTTTAGTCGTGTCCATGTAATCTTACATCACAGGTCAGAATGGTCCACAGCTGTTAAAGAGTGTCCCTCTAAGGACAGAGGGACAGATGCTACAGGACATAAATGGTCCATGGATGATCGTCCTCTCCTGGAGCCAGATGATGAAAACACCACAGAGGAGATGCCACAGGACGAAGCCGTCCCCAGTGATGAGTCCGTTATAGTTAACGATGAAGACCAGAGTGACTTCCACAGCATCATGGAGGACATTAAGAGCGTCCTCGTCTGTCAGCCCAGAGAAGACAACCCTACGTCCCCTCCCGTCACCATGGATACCTCCTGTGATGTGATGGTCGGCAACGATCCAACGCTCAGCACGTCAGCGTCCACCCAGACCCAACGACCAGAGACAGCTGACAAACACGTCATCACTGAAGTCCACATGACGGACCTGGACTATCTCACTGAGGTAAGGTTAGAGACCAGAGACGCTGAGGACGTATGTCCAGATTAAACCTTTAACTGAACTTATTATTATTTACAGGAGTTTATCAAACTGAAGACAAAACAAGACCTGAACGAGAAAATGAAAAGGTGAGTTATCACAGCTCTGTAGATGTGATCTCAGTGTGTGTGTCTGTAAATGAGCAGCATTGCCATCATGTGGTCAGTAGAATATTAATGGATCTCTACCTACCACTGGATCAGAACCATCAACAGCTGCTTGGTGACTTGGAGACATGATCCACATTTAGGAACCAGATGGAAACACTCTCACATGCGAACATCTGATTAGTTTAGGAAGGAAGGAAGGAAGGAAGGAAGGAAGGGAGGGAGGGAGGGAGGGAGGGAGGAAGGAAGGAGGAAGGAAGGAAGAGACAGAAGGAAGGGAAGGAAGAGAAGAAGGAAGGAAGGAAGGGAGGAAGGAAAGGAGTGAAGGGAGGAAGGAAAGGAGGGAGGAAGGAAGGAAGGAAGGAAGGAAAGTAGAGAGGAAAGAGGGGAGGAAGAGGAAAGAAGGAAGGAAGGGAGGAAGAGAGGAAAGAAGGGAGTGTCAAGAAACTTACACGAGTAAGGAGGCGTCCGCGCCCTTACCGGCCGGAGTACTCCTTTCGGAAGGAAGGTTCGCTCCCAGGCCATTGCTGTCTTACTTCTCAGGCCCTGTTTTGCTTCTCCATAAGTGGACGTTCCCTCAGGATGAATGTTCCTCCCCTGCTCACATAAGCTACTCAGATGAAACGTGTTTAAGGAGACTCTCCATGTCCAGCTGTTCTTCTTTCAGCTCCGTTTGTTTCTGGAAACATTTTCAAACGTTGATAAAGTTTCATCTTCTTTCAGTTCTGGTCGTGAGTTGAGAGAAAAATGTGACTGTGTCCAACGAGTCCGTGAGACGGAGCTCAGCCTCCTCACCCTGCAGCACAGCGTCTGTAGACAACACTGCTGGAGACTCTACTGCTCCTCTGAGGGACACCAGCCCAGCACAGGGTGAGGACACGTCTGTCCTTCAGACTCCTTCCTTCTGCTTCCTCCCTGTCTTATTTAAATGTCCTCTCTATCTGTCTCTGCAGGACAAAGGAGCTTCCTGCAGATGTTCTGGATGTTCTGCAGAAACTGGACTCTGACTATAACCAGATGAAGCAGGACGTCCTGGCTGGAGTTCCTCTGGAGCAGCTGAAGCCTCTGTCCATCGACTGTGAGAGGATCATGAGAGGAAGGAGCTACAGCCCTGCACAGGTACGACACACCTGCCTCGCCTCAGGGACTCCAGAAATAAACTGTCTGTGTCCACCTTTTAGATTGTGCTAAACACATCAGCGTCCCTCCAGACGTCTCCTCGTTATGACCGAAGCAGAACCAGCAGCCAGGTGAGATGAAGAAGAAGCTAAAACATTTGAGTTGATTTATCTGTGATCTGGATCCAGCTCTTATGTTCTCAGGTGAGTCAGAACGAAGACGAACCGATCAAGAAGGACAGCGTCAAAACGAGGAGAGCCGTCGCTCTCATGCCTCAGGACGGAGGTGCTCAGAGTTAACACACACAAACAAGAAAAGGAAGCAGCTGCAGATAATGTGACGTGTTTATTAATTATTCTAATCAGCATGTGAAGAGGTGAACACGAGTGAGGCGTGGTACGACGCTGAAGAAGACCTGGAGCCCCCTGAGACGGGACAGCATCAGACGTCCGCCTCGTCCCATCCTGAGGACGGTGAGCGAGCGCTGAGTTAAAGTGTGACACAGGAACACGAGGAGGATTTTAATTTATCTAAATGTTTAGTGACGAGCGGCGAGGAAGCCAGGAGCTCAGCGCTTTGTGTCTCTAACCTACCCACAGACATGACGGAGGTGAGGAGTGATCACTGGGTGTAGTACCGCTCTGTGACCAGCAGGGGGCAGCACAGGCTTTAGTTTATTTCTTCTTCTTCTTCAGGGTGAAGTGATGCTGCTGTTTGAGAAATACGGAGCGTCTGAAGTCAGAGTCTCTGCTCTGACCAGCGGCTTCAGGTCAGATACTGTTCTGTTCTTCAGACTCGTTCACTTTCCAAACAAACACATCAAACCGAGCGCCATCGTCTCCTCCAGGGTTGCCATAGTGATGGTACGTGGGCTCCAATCAGCCGAGGCGGCGGTGACGGAGCTGAGCGGATGCCGGGTGCGAGGCCACGCTTTGTGCTTGGAGCACATTGGAAGAGGCCCCAGTGGAACCAGGAGCCAGGACCAGGACTCAGGTAGAGGGACCGAGTCTGAACCACAAAGCTCCAAGACAAGACAGGTGAGAGGACGACGTCCAGGGATCAGAGACACACACAGGGACAGGTCTTTGTTTTTATCTTTAACCTAATCTACTCAGACTCCTGATCTGTGCTGAGCTGCGTCTGTTATTTCTTTATATCACTTTGTTTTGTCTATTGGCTCTCATGCAGGGCGCTAGACTTAAAAATCCCCCAAATCATTCATTTTTAATTAATTCAGTAGCAGAAAAAGATTTAGTTCAAAGACGACTCATGAATCATGAATCTAGAGTCTGTTTAAGCGGCTCAGTTGAGTCCTACCACGTTTGATTGATCATCAATAAACGGCTCCATTCAAACATCTTCCATCTCACTCTGCAGAGAAACTAAACGTACGACCAGACTGGACCAGCAAACAATACGCAGAGAAACCAAACTTAACCGACTCATAACCGCTGCTCGTGGATCCCTGATTAACCGAGTCAGCAGCCACTCACTCGGCCGCAGAGAAACCAAACTTAACCGACTCTTACACGACTAATCAAGAGAGACAAGAGCCAGTTAATCTGCTCACTCACCACCAAGTTAGAGACAACATCGGTCTGACTCATGTCTGACTGAAAATAACCTAAATATTAACAAACTGGTGACGTGATCTTTAGTGTTTATCTACAATATTCTCCTTTCACTCCACGCCGTTCTTTTTGTTGTTGTTGTCGTTGTCTTAGCTGGTCTGTCTTTGTCTCTAGAGTTATTGTAGGTGTCCTCTCAGGTAGCAGCTGTCCGTTCCAGCTCTGTGATCATTATAAACTCGTCTGTGTTTTGTCTCTGCAGCTCGTCCTCCAGCCTCCTCTCTGCTCCACCATCACGACCAGGAAGATGGTCAGCGTCCCGCCCGCGGCTAAGGGAGCCTTCGTCCCCCAGCGCTACGGGACCATGGACAGCCTGGACGCGCTGACGGCGGAGCTGACCCAGCTCCACCCAGACGCCGGGAGGCAGAGGATCCTGGACGCTCTGGTGGAGCTGAGGAAGAAGCACCGGGGCGTCCTGCGTAGCCTGCCGCTCCGGACCGTCCGAGAGATGACATCTGAGATCCTGACCAGGCCAGCATCAGCATCAGCATCAGCATCGTTTTAGTTTGACACAGAAGCCCTGAAGGTTTCCTCTGTTCACTGCTCATTGCTTTGGATCGTTCTCATGAAGCAGGAGGGTTTAAAAGCGTCAGAGTTGTTGTTATGGCGCCTTCTTCTGTCGGTTATTAGAGAGAAATGGTTTATTAAAAGAAACGTTAAGGGTTCATACAGTTATTAATACGCAGGGGCTTCTTTTATGTTGTTAATGTCAATAAACATCTGCTTCATGACTCTGATCGTTTGCCTTTAATATCTCAAACATGTTCAGTTATTTATCTGTGTGTAGTGTCATAGAGCCGCCACTAGGTGTCGTCCTTCAGGCCTGTCTGAGGCCACTAACGGGTTAACGTAATCCCGACTGGGCGGAGATTCCAGCTGGGACTCCAACCGGACAAGTCGAGGAGGCAGCACTTTGGTCCGGGAGGAAAAAAATCACAGCTGAGCGTCGTTTCTCTTCATCTCTGCGCATTTCTTTCTTTCTTTCTCTCTGGCATCGTTTCTTCTTCCAGTTCGTCTCTGCGCCGATTCCTCGCCAGCCATGAGCTCCACAGAGAAGTTCTGGAGTCGCTGTCAGCTGCAGCTGAAGTGGTGAAGCCCCGTGGGTCGCAGAGTCCACGCAGAGCGGAGCGGAGCAGATCAACAGGAGCCGAGCCAACACAATGGAGAGCCGTCCCTGCGTGCGCACCGACGCGTCTTTGTGCGCCGCCGAGAGGGGACAGAGCGCGCTGTGATCTGAGGACGGAGACAGCTCCGAGGAGCGGGACGAGCCAGAGCCGGGACGCGGGGACTACACGGAGAGGCTCGGCTCGGTAAACACGCACGGTGACAGCATGTGGAGCAGCCCGGGGACGGGGCCGGGGACGGGGACGCGGAGAGCGGCCGTGGGCTGCGCGCTGCTCCTGCACGCATTCCTGCACGCGGCTGGAGGTGAGACAAAGACACGGAGCTGCTTCACGTGTCTGTGGATCTGGGTGAATACAACACTAGAGCCTGCATTTAGCACCACGGACTATTTACACTAGCTGGCCACTTCATTAGGTACACCACTCAATGCACTGTAATGTAGTCTAGTCTCCATGAAGGTCCTGGTGTTCAGCTTTAGTCTCTAATATCTGATTCTACTGTGTTTTCATTCTCTACTACAGTTGAACTGACAGGTGTTCCTAATGTTTTGGCATTTTAATCTGTTTAGTTCAGTCCAGTTTAACATCTCCACAGACTCCATCCTCCACCATGATCATCACCACCTTCCTGACTCTGCTTCTGCATCTACTCACCATTAAAATGCATTCTCTAGTGTACCTAATAAAGTGGCCAGACTAGATGCAACAATTCTATCTGATTAAATGTTTTTAATTCACTATTTGATCCATAAACCTTTAAACCATCATCACCACGTAACGTCTGAATCATTTACGACATTAATGACTAATCATCTGCTGCTCTGCTTTATTCTAACATTTATTCTAAGAGGCTCCTCACACACGTTTCTCTTTACCTCTATTAGATGGCCACTTCATTAGGTACGCCAGTGAATGTAACTTAATATAACAGCTTTAGTTTCTACTAATGGTCGTCATGACTTGAGGAGGTGATACGAGCTGTAAAGTTAAAGAAATGACTCTGATCATTACTGAGGAAACACGAGTTATAGTTACACTATATGGCCACTTCATTAGGTACACTAGTCAATGCTTTCTAATGGAACAGTCCTGATCTAATGGCATGAAGGTTTTATTTATTTTACTGCTTCTTTACTGGAACTGATTGAGACTAGACGTCATGATTCACTTTATTCCTCATTATTTCATATGCATGACTAAATATAACCACTGGCCACTTCATTAGGTACACTTCATGACTGCTCTTATGCTGTGTTGATGCAGAACTAGAGTCATGAAGGAGGTGATGATCATTAAACTGGACTGAACTAAACACTGAAGAGCTTCTGTTATTTAGACTAATATGCCAAAATATTAGGAACACCTGCCAGGTCAATAATACTAGAGAAAAAAAGCACAGTTGAATCAACATCTAGAAACTAAAGCTGAATGACTTGGATCAGGACTGTTCTCTCTAGTGTACCTAATAAAGTGGCCAGTGAGTGTCTGTCTTACTGTAGATGTGCAGCGTCTCTGTTTGTCTCTCCATCATATTAACTTGTGCTCATACCTGAAACCACACAGGGACGCGCTTGAAAGACACGTCCCGTCTCTAACCCTAATCCTCTGTCCTCAGGTCTCAACATGTGCATGAGTGGCAGCGCTACTTCCTGTGAGGAATGCCTCCTCATCCATCCCAGCTGCGCCTGGTGCGCACAAGAGGTACCGCCCCCGTCTCCGTCTCCGCTCCCCAGCGTTTCAGGCGAGACGCTCCCGCCGTCGGTTAACGCTTTCCGTTCTTTCCTCCAGGACTTCGGGAGAGGACGGACTCTCACGTCACGCTGCGATTTCAGAGAGAACCTGCAGAAGAGGGGCTGCGGGGCCGGCTTCATCGAGTTCCCCTCCAGCAGCATGTCCATCCTGCAGAACCTGCCGCTGAGCTCCAAAGGCTCGGGGTCCACGCAGTACGACGTTGTCCAGATCGCGCCGCAGAAGATCTCTCTGAGCCTGAGACCAGGTGAGAACCGGAACCAGCCGGGAGACGGGAACGTTTCAGAGCATAACCAACCCTGACGCTCCTTCCTCTCCTCTTTACCCCCCCACAGGAGACCAGACGTGGTTCGGCCTGCAGGTGCGGCAGGTGGAGGACTACCCCGTGGACCTCTACTACCTGATGGACCTGTCTCTGTCCATGAAGGACGACCTGGACACCATCAGGAACCTGGGCACCAAGCTGGCTCAGGAGATGGGGAAGCTCACCAGCAACTTCCGTCTGGGCTTCGGCTCCTTCGTGGATAAAAACATGTCGCCGTTCTCCTACACGGCGCCAAAGTATCAGGAGAATCCGTGTAACGGGTGAGTGGCAGCACACGGGTTCAGACTGAGACGTTTGAGCTGAGGGCATCAGAAGAGGAAGCCTCCACTCACTGGTTCATGAATCATGCAGCTCTCTGAGCTTATTTTTACACGTTTGATAAAGACGAGCTGCTCTGAGCGTGAGCAGACTGGATAGAGCTGCAGAAAGCTGTGGCACCATGTTTTGCCCTGAAGGTGAGAATGCTCTGCTCTAAATCTACCCCCCCTCCCTCCTACCCTACCCCCCCCCTCTACCACAGCAGCAGCAGCCATTGCGCATCACTTCCCATCTAGGTTACAGTCAATGAGTCTGTAGCTGTACCCTGCAGCTGTAATGCAGCTCTACCTACAGCTGATTGTTGTTGACGTGATCTGGAGACAGACTTTAGGACGCGTTCAGTTCTTCTGGATTTGTTGATATTTTTTATTTCACCCCTTTATCCAGTCCTGATCTGATCTGCTAGAGATGAGAAGAAGACAAGGACAGACTTTAGGACGTATTCTTCTTTTTCTTCTTCTCTTCCTTTTACTTTCTTCTTCTTCTCCCTTCTTCCCTTTCTCCTCCTTCTTCTCTTATCCCCCCCTTTCTTCTGTTCTTCTGTCCTTTCTTTCTTTCTTTCTTTCTGTCTTTCTTCCACACAGCAGACATCTTATTCAGACCTAAAATAAATGACCTCCTACTCGTCTGAAGCCTGAAGCTCATTGGATCATTTTCATATTGTCTGGATCAGACCCAGTTGTTTGTCTGCAGCCTTTGACTGATTTAGATGATCAGCTGCTACCACCTCACCTCACATCCACAGACACTAGATACTGACTGACTGCATCTACACAGGAAACATGGTTACACTCTGCTCTCGGTTCCTCTACTTCTAGCTGACCACCATTAAAACGGAAGAAGAAGAAGACATTTTGAGGCTACAGGGGCGTGGTTGTGGTTCATAGCAGACCTAAAATAAATGACTACTAAAGATCAAGCTGCACTGATCTGATCGTTTAGTTATTTTAGAGGCAAAGCTCAGATTAGAAACATCTCGTTATAGAGGAAATAATCAGTGATTAACCACACATTCAATCACTGACTTTGATTATCAGCTCCACATTGGCCTGAATCTGAATCTCGTCCCGTCCTGTCCCGTCCTGTCCTGTCTCTCTCCCCCCCCCACAGATACAAGCTCTTCCCTAACTGCGTCCCCACCTTCGGTTTCCGCCACATCCTCTCGCTGACGGACAAAGTGGACCGCTTCAACGAGGAGGTGCAGAAGCAGATGGTGTCTCGCAACCGGGACGCTCCGGAGGGCGGCTTCGACGCCATCCTGCAGGCGGCGGTTTGCAAGGTAACGCCGTCCCCTCCTCTCTCTTAACAGGAGCTGAGTAAATATTTGAACTCGGTCAAGTGACGGCGCAGAGCGGGGTTGGGACGGTCCCGTGACTGGACGGCCTGTTTGCTTGTTAATTAAAAGCACCAGGGGGCTGAAGGGGGGGGGGGGTCAGACAGGAAGAGCAGTCTGGTGGAGCTGGTTAAACATGAGGACGAGTCAGGCCCCGTCCCATCCCTGCTTCCTCCTCAGCGCTCCTGCCTTGTAATTTACTCACGGCTTAACAACGCTCCGTCATGACGGCTGATTTAGATCAGGACGCATTCCCTGCTGTACCTAATGTTTTGGCAGTGAGTGTATTTGTAGTTTTATATTGTGTATAAAGTAAAAGCTGAGATAAATTGTTGGTGCTTTAATTTTCACGATGGCACAAAAAACAAAAACAAAAAGTTTAACGTCGTCACTGAACGTCAGCATCCACAGCTCTAATCTCCTCTCTCCCCCGTCCACCCCCACCACCCCCACCACCCCCACCACCCCCACCCTCCACTGGGCCCTGCCCGTAGCTTCCTGTTGATAAAGACCCGCTGTAGAAAACTCTGGATGTTTGGATTAGCGGCTCCCAAACTGGTGGAGAACTTGATTTAACTCGTCCTAAAACCAGGATGTAAATGTAAACGTCTCTAGAACCAAACGCTGACTCTCTGCTTTTGTTTCCTGTCCTGCAGAAAAAGATCGGCTGGAGGAAAGAGGCCTACCACCTGCTGGTGTTCGCCACCGACGACGTTCCTCACCTGGCCCTGGACGGCCGGCTGGGAGGCCTCGTCCAGCCCCACGACGGAGAGTGTCACCTGGACGACGAGAACGAGTACAGCGCCTCCACGCGGATGGTGAGAGGAGCGAGCGTTTGATTTAATGACCTGGTTTATCTGAAGTCTCTCTGTTGGGGACTGATCAGATGGTTTGGGGGCGGGGCTCCTATTGATGGTTTGGGGGCGGGGCTCCTCTTGAGATTGGACGCTGGACTTTCCAGTGTTTACTCACCCAGTGACTCAGAGGTGGATCTGATATGAGCGTCTCTTTATGACGGCGTGCGGTCACTGCGTCCGTTATCAGGATCTGACTTCATGCCCAAGAAGATAAATGACCTTCGTTATCAGCTGCCGTCTTTCAGCGAGCAGTTTCAATATGACATGTTGATTCTGTGCTTTCATTCTCTAGTACTAATGAACTGACAGGTGTTCGTTATGTTTTGACATTTTAGTCTAAATAACAGAAAGTCTTCAGTGTTTAGTTTAGTCCAGTTTAATGATCATCACCTCCTTCCTGAGAGCAGTAAATAAATAAAACCTTAGATTTAGATCAGGACTCTTCCATTAGAACACATTGACTGGTGTACCTAATGAAGTGGCCGGTGACGAGCTTTTAATTAATCAGATCTGAACCATGTGAGTCATGTGGCTGTGACAGCTCAGCACTAAATCAGTTATTTGTGTGAGTTTCATTTCATTTCTGGATTTAATCACTGAGAGTTTTGTTTTTTATTTTATTTATTTATTTGTTTTGAAAGTGAATCTCAAGTTTATTTCAGGACATGACCAGAGGTCAGAGGTCAGAGCAGTGACTTTACCCATAATGCCTCTGTCTCTGTGTGTCTGCAGGACTATCCCTCTCTGGCTCTGCTCGGGGAGAAACTGGCAGAAAACAACATCTTCCTGATCTTTGCAGTGACCAAACGTCTCTACGTCATTTATAAGGTAATGAGATTAGAACACGATTAATTATTAATTATAACAATTATTCATTAATATAATGATATAAATGTTTTCATCTTTAATCGTCGTCTCTTCTCTCTAAAGAATTTCACCGCCCTCATTCCTGGAACCACGGTAGAAATCCTGGACCAGGACTCTAAGAACGTCATCCAGCTGATCGTAGCCGCCTACAATGTGAGTGGGGGGGGTTAGCAGAAGCTTTAGCTTTTAGTTTTAGCTTTAGTTTTAGTTTTAGCTTTAGTTTTAGTTTTAGCTTTAGCTTTAGTTTTAGCTTTAGCTTTAGTTTTAGTTTTAGCTTTAGCATCAGCTTTAGCAGCTTTAGCTTTAGTTTTATCTTTAGCAGCGTCTCCTTGTCGTTGTCGTTGTCCCGCTCTGCTGCAGACTGGACGCGCTCAGTGAGTGGGCGTGATCTTGAACGCAGCCTGTTTGACTCACGACCTTATTAACATTCCAGCTGCCACATTATATCCAGAGGCTCAGAGATCAGGTTCAGGGTCACTACAGGTCAGGTGGTGGAGGACACCTGCTTAGAGAGAAGAAACCAGAATGAATGAGTGACAACAAGCTGCATCAGCTGGTGGTGAACACAGCCCACGTACTTCTATACACATCTATTCATTCATTCATCTATTCATTCATCTATTCATTCATCTATTCATTCATTCATCTCATGGTTGAGGGTAGAGAATAATAAATTCATCTGAATATTGTTCCACAGTCAATGTTCTGTTTACACCAACGGAAAAGATTAGAAATCACTGATGGAAACTTCTTCTTCTTCACCTACAAAAACTTCTTCTCCTCTTCCTCCTTTATCTTTTTCCACCTCCATCTTACTCTTTGTAAACTCCTTCTTCTGCCTCTTCATCCTCCTCTTCTTCCGTCTTCTTCTTCCTCCTCCACAAACACTTCTCTTCTCTCTCCTTCCTCCTTGAACTTTTCCTCCTTCACTTTCTTCTCCCTCTTCTTCTTCTCCTCTTCCTCCCCCTTCCTCTTCCTCCATCTTCCTCTTCTTCCTCCCCCTTCCTCTTCCTCCATCTTCTTCTTCTCCCTCCCCTCTTCTTCCTCCTCCTCCTTCCACAAAATCTTCTTCTCCTCTCCTTTCTTCTCTTTCCTCTTTGAAATTTTCCACCTTCACTTTCTTCTCCTCCTCCTCCTCCTCTTCCTCCTCCTCCTCCTCCTCCTCCTCTTCCTCCTCCTTCCTCTCCCAAAGGATAAATGAACTCATTCTGTATTTATATATATTTTTATATTAAATGTATAAACCAGTCCTCGTTTCCTTTTCTTCTAGTCCAGTTGGAGGCAGCGTATTAATAGACTGTGGCTTTATTTTATTAACATGTGTTCTCCCGGTTCTCCTGGTTCTCCTCAGAACATCCGCTCTAAGGTGGAGCTGACGGTGTGGGACCACCCAGAGGACATCAGCCTGTCCTTCAGCGCCACCTGCCAGGACGGGACGCCGCTGCCGGGCCTCAGGAAGTGCGCCGACCTGAAGATCGGAGACACGGTGAGTCTCTAATGTGTCCTGCAGGTCCTCAGCGTCTCTGAGTGATTTAACAGCCTCCACGTCTTCTACAGCGTCTAATGCACAACTGGAACATTATCAGACAGAGCTCTGAGCTTTATATGTAGTACTGACAGAGGATCAGAAAACACACTGATTCATCCTCTTCATCATTGTTCTTCTTCTTTGTCTATTTCTTTTCTGCTTGTGCTTCTCTCTCCTCCTTCTCTACTATTTACTCATCTTCCTCTTCCTCTCCTTTTCGTACGCTCTTGTCGTCCCCTTCTTCTCCTCCTCCCCTTCCTTGTCCTTCTTTTTCTTCTTCCTCCTCCTTCTGCTTCTCCTCACCCTCCTCCTTTTCACC
Organism: Planiliza haematocheilus; assembly: GCA_005024645.1. Classification (NCBI taxonomy): domain Eukaryota; kingdom Metazoa; phylum Chordata; class Actinopteri; order Mugiliformes; family Mugilidae; genus Planiliza; species Planiliza haematocheilus. Next base: position 716,753 of record SRSE01000455.1, on the reverse strand, counting down.
ATCCTCCTTCTGTTTATTCTTCTTCATCTCCTCCCATCATTGTCGTCGTCTTCTTTTTTTTCCTCCTCATCCTCCTCATCCTCTGTCCAGCCCCGGCAGAACTGCCTCTTCTTCTTCTTCCTCCTTCTCCCTTTTTCTTCCTTCTTCTTCTTCCTTCTTCTTCTTCCTTCTTCGTCTTCTTCTGCTCTGAGTGACATTAATAGTCACTGATGAGAGGAAGCAGGTTGTTTAGTGACCTCTAACTCTCTCTGGGTTCCTCCCTTTCCTACATTTGTTCTGTAGACGTAGATCTCTGCTGTTTCTCTGATTCCACTGATCTGTGCTCAGTTTTGATAAATCAAAAAAAGATCCTGCTACAACCACAGCGTCTCTCTGTTGGCAGAAACAAGAACATATTTCCTTGTGGCGCGCCCACGTTGTAGTTCCTCCTCCTCCTTTCAGACTTTATCTGACTTACAGTCTTTGTGCTCAGCTTGTTAAATATTATTTCCTTTCTGCTCTCGTAACCTGACTTCAAACCTAAACTCTCATGATGAGCGTTGTCAGAGCTCCTTTATTTGCTTTCGATGGCTCTTGGAGGTCTCATTCTGACAGACGAACAGAAGACTCTACATCTTAATCGCTTTGAATTCTGCACAGGCCTCTCTCTGGTGGTCACTTTATATTCTACACTGGCCTCAGATGAGATTCAGATCTATTGTAAAGCAGCAGCGAGGGGCAGCTTCATACATGCTGTCTCACAGAGAGGATCCAGCATGGTGGAGGTGGTGGAGGAGGAGTTCTTCCTCCTTTAAAAAGAAAAAACCTCTGCGGTGTTCTTTCTTTCTCTTGGCGGCTTTGTGGAGCGTTCTGGGATGGGAACGAGGCGCCTCGCTCATGTCTCTTTATCCCCGGCAGTGAAAGGAGGCGGAGGGTCGTGGCTCGGCCCCCTGCCCCGGTGTCAGGCTCGAGCCTCGTGCTGCATTTCAATGACCTCGCACAAAAGTGTGCAGGAGGAGGCCTGTGAAAGTGGCCCCGTGAAAGAAAGCAGCCGGTCGGGCCCCGGCAGAACTGCACGACGACCCAAGCAGCTCATGAATGTGAATGTAAACCCTCCAGACGTACCACAGCTCCTCAAGCTGGTTTATTTAATATGTACAGGAGTTGATGCAACAGTTGTGTAATCATGTGATTGGATAAGGGGCATTGTTAGCGTTAGCCTAGCTAAACTAGCTAGCTGCTCCAAGCCCTGTGTCTACAGATGAGGAGGAAGGAGCATCACTCTGATATTTATTCAGCCTCCATCACAGTCACTAAGATAAATATGAAGATAAAGAAGTCTAGAGGGTGAGAGGATGAGACATCTAGAGAGACTCTTGGTAAATCATCATTTCATGTCTTTAGTCAGTCGATGCTTGTGACTGTAGCTGATGCTTGTGACTGTAGCTGATGCTTGTGACTGTAGCTGATGCTTGTGACTGTAGCTGATGCTTGTGACTGTAGTTGATGCTTGTGACTGTAGCTGATGCTTGTGACTGTAGTTGATGCTTGTGACTGATGATTGTGACTGTAGCTGATGCTTGTGACTGTAGCTGATGCTTGTGACTGTAGCTGATGCTTGTGACTGTAGTTGATGCTTGTGACTGTAGCTGATGCTTGTGACTGTAGCTGATGCTTGTGACTGTAGCTGATGCTTGTGGCTGTAGCTGATGCTTGTGGCTGTAGCTGATGCTTGTGACTGTAGTTGATGCTTGTGACTGTAGCTGATGCTTGTGACTGTAGCTGATGCTTGTGGCTGTAGCTGATGCTTGTGGCTGTAGCTGATGCTTGTGACTGTAGGTGATGCTTGTGACTGTAGCTGATGCTTGTGACTGTAGCTGATGCTTGTGACTGTAACTGATGCTTGTGACTGTAGTTGATGCTTGTGACTGTAACTGATGCTTGTGACTGTAGTTGATGCTTGTGACTGTAGCTGATGCTTGTGACTGTAGCTGATGCTTGTGACTGTAGCTGATGCTTGTGACTGTAACTGATGCTTGTGACTGTAACTGATGCTTGTGACTGTAGTTGATGTTTGTAGTTGATGCTTGTGACTGTAGCTGATGCTTGTGACTGTAGCTGATGCTTGTGACTGTAGTTGATGTTTGTGACTGTAACTGATGCTTGTGACTGTAGTTGATGTTTGTAGTTGATGCTTGTGACTGTAGCTGATGCTTGTGACTGTAACTGATGCTTGTGACTGTAGGTGATGCTTGTGACTGTAGCCGATGCTTGTGACTGTAGGTGATGCTTGTGACTGTAGTTGATGCTTTTGACTGTAGTTGATGCTTGTGACTGTAGTTGATGCTTGTGACTGTAGCTGATGCTTGTGACTGTAGCTGATGCTTGTGACTGTAGCTGATGCTTGTGACTGTAACTGATGCTTGTGACTGTAGTTGATGTTTGTAGTTGATGCTTGTGACTGTAGTTGATGTTTGTAGTTGATGCTTGTGACTGTAGCTGATGCTTGTGACTGTAGCTGATGCTTGTGACTGTAGTTGATGCTTGTGACTGTAGCTGATGCTTGTGACTGTAACTGATGCTTGTGACTGTAACTGATGCTTGTGACTGTAACTGATGCTTGTGACTGTAGGTGATGCTTGTGACTGTAGCCGATGCTTGTGACTGTAGCCGATGCTTGTGACTGTAACTGATGCTTGTGACTGTAACTGATGCTTGTGACTGTAGTTGATGCTTGTGACTGTAGCTGATGCTTGTGACTGTAACTGATGCTTGTGACTGTAGTTGATGCTTGTGACTGTAGTTGATGCTTGTGACTGTAACTGATGCTTGTGACTGTAGCTGATGCTTGTGACTGTAGTTGATGCTTGTGACTGTAACTGATGCTTGTGACTGTAACTGATGCTTGTGACTGTAGCTGATGCTTGTGACTGTAGTTGATGCTTGTGACTGTAACTGATGCTTGTGACTGTAACTGATGCTTGTGACTGTAGCCGATGCTTGTGACTGTAGCCGATGCTTGTGACTGTAACTGATGCTTGTGACTGTAGTTGATGTTTGTAGTTGATGCTTGTGACTGTAGTTGATGCTTGTGACTGTAGCTGATGCTTGTGACTGTAGTTGATGTTTGTAGTTGATGCTTGTGACTGTAGTTGATGCTTGTGACTGTAGCTGATGCTTGTGACTGTAGTTGATGCTTGTGACTGTAGCTGATGCTTGTGACTGTAGTTGATGTTTGTGACTGTAGCTGATGCTTGTGACTGTAGTTGATGTTTGTAGTTGATGCTTGTGACTGTAGTTGATGCTTGTGACTGTAACTGATGCTTGTGACTGTAGTTGATGCTTGTGACTGTAGTTGATGCTTGTGACTGTAGTTGATGTTTGTAGTTGATGCTTGTGACTGTAGTTGATGCTTGTGACTGTAGTTGATGTTTGTAGTTGATGCTTGTGACTGTAGTTGATGCTTGTGACTGTAGCTGATGCTTGTGACTGTAGCTGATGCTTGTGACTGTAGTTGATGCTTGTGACTGTAACTGATGCTTGTGACTGTAACTGATGCTTGTGACTGTAACTGATGCTTGTGACTGTAGGTGATGCTTGTGACTGTAGCCGATGCTTGTGACTGTAGCCGATGCTTGTGACTGTAACTGATGCTTGTGACTGTAACTGATGCTTGTGACTGTAGTTGATGCTTGTGACTGTAGCCGATGCTTGTGACTGTAGTTGATGCTTGTGACTGTAGTTGATGCTTGTGACTGTAGCTGATGCTTGTGACTGTAACTGATGCTTGTGACTGTAGTTGATGTTTGTAGTTGATGCTTGTGACTGTAGCTGATGCTTGTGACTGTAGCTGATGCTTGTGACTGTAGTTGATGCTTGTGACTGTAGTTGATGCTTGTGACTGTAGCTGATGCTTGTGACTGTAGCTGATGCTTGTGACTGTAACTGATGCTTGTGACTGTAGTTGATGTTTGTAGTTGATGCTTGTGACTGTAGCTGATGCTTGTGACTGTAGCTGATGCTTGTGACTGTAACTGATGCTTGTGAATGTAGTTGATGTTTGTAGTTGATGCTTGTGACTGTAGTTGATGCTTGTGACTGTAGCTGATGCTTGTGACTGTAGCTGATGCTTGTGACTGTAGTTGATGTTTGTGACTGTAGCTGATGCTTGTGACTGTAGTTGATGTTTGTAGTTGATGCTTGTGACTGTAGTTGATGCTTGTGACTGTAACTGATGCTTGTGACTGTAGTTGATGCTTGTGACTGTAACTGATGCTTGTGACTGTAGTTGATGTTTGTAGTTGATGCTTGTGACTGTAGTTGATGCTTGTGACTGTAGCTGATGCTTGTGACTGTAGTTGATGTTTGTAGTTGATGCTTGTGACTGTAGCTGATGCTTGCAGTTGATGTTTGTGACTGTAGTTGATGCTTGTGACTGTAGCTGATGCTTGTGACTGTAGTTGATGCTTGTGACTGTAGTTGATGCTTGTGACTGTTGCTGATGCTTGTGACTGTAGCTGATGCTTGTAGTTGATGCTTGTGACTGTAGTTGATGCTTGTGACTGTAGTTGATGCTTGTGACTGTTGCTGATGCTTGTGACTGTAGCTGATGCTTGTGACTGTAGTTGATGCTTGTGACTGTAGCTGATGCTTGTGACTGTAGTTGATGCTTGTGACTGTAGCTGATGCTTGTGACTGTAGCTGATGCTTGTGACTGTAGTTGATGCTTGTAGTTGATGCTTGTGACTGTAGCTGATGCTTGTGACTGTAACTGATGCTTGTGACTGTAGCTGATGCTTGTGACTGTAGCTGATGCTTGTAGTTGATGCTTGTGACTGTAGCTGATGCTTGTGACTGTAACTGATGCTTGTGACTGTAGTTGATGCTTGTGACTGTAACTGATGCTTGTGACTGTAGCTGATGCTTGTAGTTGATGCTTGTGACTGTAGCTGATGCTTGTGACTGTAGCTGATGCTTGTGACTGTAGCTGATGCTTGTAGTTGATGTTTGTGACTGTAGTTGATGCTTGTGACTGTAGTTGATGCTTGTAGTTGATGCTTGTGACTGTAGCTGATGCTTGTGACTGTAACTGATGCTTGTGACTGTAGCTGATGCTTGTGACTGTAGCTGATGCTTGTGACTGTCGTCGTCCTTATTCTTGTGTCAAAGGGTTAAAGCATCTTTTTCTTGTCCAAACAAACCAGAAGCATTTTAATGTGGTTATGTGTCTCTTTGTTTGGCCGTCTTCATAGTTTTGTCCCTGACTCTTAATTTAATTTCAGTCAGTCATAAGATTCATCCCTAGAGACGCTGATTAGTGTTTCCTGTCAGGAGGACATTCTTCATGTTGGTGTAGCAGGACACCGTCAGCACCACCCAGAGCCATGCTTTCATTTTTATCAATGACTGTACCTCCTCGTCTGTACTTCTACTACTGCTACTACTGCTACTACTACTACCACCACCTCCTTCTCCTCCTCCTCCTGGGTCTCTCCTCGACCTCCAGGGTTGTCCCATCGAGCCTCGTGATTGGCTGAGGTGGCCTCCTCGTGACTCAGATTTCCAGTAAATGTAATTGTGTCTCCTCGTTAAGTCGTTAAGGTTCCCGCGCTGAGGGGAGAGGAGGGGAGGGGAGGGGGTTTCTGCTCAGCATGAATGATGAACGATGGAGGAGAACATGTTCTAGTCTCAGACTCATGGACTCAGAGACACCTGCTGCCTTTAGTTAGTTATTATTTACTGGATTAAACATGTTCACCATCCTTCTCCTTCTTGTCCTTCTCCTCCTCCTTTGTCTTCTCTTTCTTCTCCTCCTTTACCTTCTTCATTTACTCCTTCTACTTCTATTACTTCTTCTTCTCTGCTTCCTCCTTTATCTTCTCCTCCTTCATATTTTCCTCCTCCTTCTCCTCCTTCACCTCCTTCTTCTCCTCTAGCTCCTCCTCCTCATTATTCTCCTTCTTCTCCTTCCTCTCCTCCTCCTCATTCATCTTCTCTTTCTCCTCCTCCTCTTCTTATTCACCTTCTCCTTTTTGTCCTTCCTCTTGTCCCTCTTCTCCTCCTCCTCCTCCTCCTTCTCATTCTACTTCTTCTCCTCCTTCCTCTTCTCCTCATTGTCATTCATCGTCTCTTTCTCCTCCTCCCTTTCATCTTCTCCTCCTCATTCTTCTCCTCCTCCTTCTCCTCCTCCTCCTCGTTCAGTGTTCAGTTTTGATCTCTTTAAATCTTTATAAACTCTCTGTGTGTTTTAATCTAAAGTGAAGCCGTCTCCAGTGTGTTACTCTATCAGGCGTTTCGTTGAGCAGGACCCTGATCTCCAGTCTGGACTGAGTGAAGCTGGTCTCCAGTCTGGACTGAGTGAAGCTGGTCTCCAGCTGGACACCAGCTCGTCCAGAGTCTGGATCCTTGTCTGCTCTGTCCCAGTTTCTGAGCAGGAAGTGTTGTGTCAGCTGTAAATTCCTCCCTGATGTAAACAGAGCTCGGGGTCGTGTGTAGTTCACAGCTGGTTGTGTTTGATGTCGGCTGCGTTCAGGTCATTTAGGAACATGTTTGGAGAAACGCTGCTACTGGAGCCGTCCTCTGAACAAGCAGGAGCTCACGCCTCCTTTCTGTTTTCCTTCTCCTCCCAGGTGTCGTTCAACGTCAGCGTGGAGGCCAGGAGCTGTCCTCCGGGCGGCGCCGACCACAGCTTCACCATCAAGCCGGTGGGCTTCAAGGACCGTCTGGAGGTGTCTGTGGATTATCAGTGTGACTGTGGCTGCAGCAGGACGGCCCAGACCAACAGCAGCATCTGCAGCTCCATCGGTAACGTTCACTGTCCCTGGGACGTCCCAGCGTCACACAGAGACAGACAGGCTGTCATGCTTCCTGTTTGACTGATGCTTTAATATCTGAGGAACCTCCTCCTTACTGTCTCTACTGGACTCCTCCTTTCTCCTCCTCTTTCTTCTTCTTTTTTTTGTACTTCTCCTTTTCCTCTTCCTTCTTCTTTTCTCCTACTCCCTCCTCTTCCTTGTACTCCTTCTTCTCCTCTTCCTCCTCCTCCTTTTTGTACATCTCCTTGTCCTCTGAGTCCTTTTTATCCTCTTCCTTCATCTTCTTTTCTCCTGCTTCCCCTCCTTATGATTCTTCTCATCCTCCTCCTCCTCGTTATCCACCTCCTTCTTGTCCTCTTCTTTCTTCTCCTTCTGATCCTTCTTCTTATTCATCTGTCCTTATTCTCCTTCTTCTTTCCCCACTTTCTCCTCCAACTTCTTCTTCCTGTTTTTCTCCTTCTTTTCCATTTTCTCCTGCCTTTCTCCTCCTCATTTTTTGTACTTCTCTGAGTCCTTCTTATCCTCTTCCTGCTTCTTTTCTCCTGCTTCCCCTCATTATGATTCTTCTCCTCCTTCTCCTAGTTGTCCTTTTCTTTCTTCTCCTTCTGCTCCTTCTTATTCTCCTTCTCCCCCTCCTTGTTATTCTTCTTCTCCACTTTCTCCTCCCCATCCTCCTCCTCCTACTTCTTCCTCATTTCCTGCTCCTCCTTCTTCCTGTTATTCTCCTTCTTCTCCACGTTCTCCTTCCTTTCCTCATTTCCTCCTTCTCCTCCTCCTACTTTTTATTCTCCTTCTTCTTTCTCCACTTTCTCCTCCCTTTCTCCTCCTCCCAGTTTCTCTAAACACATGTCTGTCCTTCTATTTTTATCTTTTAATAACTGACCTGCTCCTCCACCTCCTCCTCCACCTCCTCCTCTCCTAATTGGCTTCACCGGTGGTTGTTTCAAACATAATGACAGTGACAGAGAAACTAACTTAGACTCTAGACACACTGAGGACATGTGGACGGTCTGCAGAGAGACAGACACTTCTGAACCGGGACGTCCTGCCGTCCTTTCAGGTACCTACAACTGCGGGACGTGCCGCTGTGAGCCGGGCTACCTGGGCGCCCGCTGCGAGTGCCACGAGGGCGAGGCCAGCAGCGTGTACCAGAGCGCCTGCAGGGAGGCCGAGGGCAAGCAGCTGTGCAGCGGCCGAGGAGAGTGCAGCTGCAACCAGTGTCTGTGCTACGAGTCCGAGTTTGGCAAGATCTACGGGAGCTTCTGCGAGTGTGACGACTTCTCCTGCGCCCGACACAAAGGCGTCCTCTGCTCAGGTAGGAAAACTTAAAAACCACAGCGCTCCCTCCTCCTCCTCCTCCTCCTCCTCCTCGTTCTTTGTTCTCCTTCTGCTCTTTGTTGTGGGCTGCTCTTAAATATAAGCTCCCGTTCATGATGTGGAGTCGTGTCCCGTCGTTGCTCTGGGTGTGTCTCTGTGGTTTAGCCTCCTCCTGACTCACCTGCTGCCTCTGATCCTCTGAACAGGCTGCAGAGTTCAGGTATTCACCACCTCCACCACCTCCACCACCTCCACCACCCAATCCACACAGGAGACATGTTCAGTCGCGTTTGCTTCTTCTTCTTCTTTGATATTTAGCAGTTAGCTTTGACGCTAACAGCCAACATTAGACCAGAAGTATTAGTGTTATTCTTCGTCTTCTTCTTGTTCTTCTTCGTCTTTGACTCCAGCCATTTAAACATGATACCGGTCAGGACGTCCCTAGTAGAGGCTGTCTCTATGAGCTGAAGCCCTGGGGGCCCACTCATCTCCACGCTGTCGTCCCGATGCCTAAATGCCTTTTTTTTTTTTTTGTCCTGTTGCCAACTTTAAATCCCCGTCTTCTCATTGGCTGGATTTGGACCGGCAGGTTTGGCTCAGCGTTTCCTCTTGGTCGTCGTGTTCCCACAACGTCAGGGTCCAAAGTTCTGGTGTCGGGGCCTCCGGGCTGGACAGGGGGACGGGGGGGACGGGGGATTCGGGGGATTCGGGGGATTCGGGGATGGGGAGGGGAGGTGCTGGTTCCCGTGAAACCACAGAGAGCGCTTTGTGGCGGCGGGGCCGGCGTTGGCACAGCCACCACACACAATGGCTGCCTGTATTTATCTAGAGCCAGCAGAAACACAAGCCCTCGGTTCAGATGTGTCCTGCATCTGAATGCAGCCGTCATTAAATGTTAACAGTCCGCTACCTTCTGTCCTGGAAGCGTAATGAGTCCCTGACCAAGTGCTGCTCCACGCTCGCTGTCCGTTCATTATCGAGGAGCTCTTGGTGTTTGCTGTAAAAACCACAGGAGACGCCATCGAGCCCCTCGGCCTGAAACAAGTCTGATGTCTGAAGGCACTGCAGGTTTTTATTAAAGACGAATCCTCCTTTAAGCCTCAGAATGTCCACATGGAGCTTTTTATTTTGGTTATAGTGACTAAAAAAATCTGAAAACATCCTGTGAAGAATTTACCCATGTGTGTCTGAATACCTGCAACTTTAAATATGAGGGAGTTATTATAAGAGGAGCACCAGTGAAAGCTAGGAACAAGGTTTTATACTGTTAGCTTGATTAGCTAGGAAGCTAGGAAGAGCTACTGTTAGCTGGATTAGCTAGGAAGAGCTACTGTTAGCTGGATTAGCTAGGAAGAGCTACTGTTAGCTGGATAAATTGGAAGAGCTACTGTTAGCTGGATTAGCTAAGAAGAGATACTGTTAGCTAGGAAGAGCTACTGCTAGCTGGATTAGCTATAGAGCTACTGTTAGCTGGGAGGCTAGGTAGAGCTACGGTTAGCTGGGAGGCTAGGTAGAGCTACTGTTAGCTGGGAGGCTAGGTAGAGCTACTGTTAGCTGGAAGGCTAGGTAGAGCTACGGTTAGCTGGGAGGCTAGGTAGAGCTACTGTTAGCTGGATTAGCTGGAAGAGCTACTGTTAGCTGGATTAGCTAAGAAGAGATACTGTCAGCAGGATTAGCTAGGTAGAGCTACTGTTAGCTGGGAGGCTAGATAGAGCTACCGTTAGCTGGGAGGCTAGATAGAGCTACCGTTAGCTGGGAGGCTAGATAGAGCTACCGTTAGCTGGGAGGCTAGATAGAGCTACCGTTAGCTGGGAGGCTAGGTAGAGCTGCCGTTAGCTGGGAGGCTAGGTAGAGCTGCCGTTAGCTGGGAGGCTAGGTAGAGCTGCCGTTAGCTGGGAGGCTAGGTAGAGCTGCCGTTAGCTGGGAGGCTAGGTAGAGCTACGGTTAGCTGGGAGGCTAGGTAGAGCTACCGTTAGCTGGGAGGCTAGGTAGAGCTGCCGTTAGCTGGGAGGCTAGGTAGAGCTGCCGTTAGCTGGGAGGCTAGGTAGAGCTGCCGTTAGCTGGGAGGCTAGGTAGAGCTGCCGTTAGCTGGGAGGCTAGGTAGAGCTGCCGTTAGCTGGGAGGCTAGGTAGAGCTGCCGTTAGCTGGGAGGCTAGGTAGAGCTATGGTTAGCTGGGAGGCTAGGTAGAGCTGCCGTTAGCTGGGAGGCTAGGTAGAGCTGCCGTTAGCTGGGAGGCTAGGTAGAGCTGCCGTTAGCTGGGAGGCTAGGTAGAGCTGCCGTTCATGTAACGTTGTCATGTTTCCAGATTTGGGTGAGTTCAGGTTTAAAGCTCCAACCTAAACGCTCTCGTTTACCAGCTTTGACTCTGAGTCATAAAGATCAGACAGACGTGTGGTTAAACGCGTTAAGACTAAAGACACCAGAGGCTCTAGAGAAATGACTGTAATGACACCACACTGGCCTTAAAGCTCAGCGTCTCAGCTTCCACAAACCGTCTAATGAGTGTCGTAATGACAGTGATCCAGAATCTAATGTGCTTCAGAGACACTCTCACAAAATCCACTGTTCTCATTCATTTTTATGCAGAATGTAGAAAACTATGAATGATGTAGAAACGTTTCAGGTTCGTGTATGTTCAGTTGTTGCAGCATTATTACGTATAACCAGGTTTCAAGCTGCAAACAGGAATAAACACGACGTGCTCCTGCCCCCCTGACCCACATCACCACACAGCTGCTTCTAAATAATAATGACCTCAGCCCTCAGCACTCAGTCTCTCCAGCTGCCAGAAATAGCCCAGCTCTATTTTCCAGTCTTTCTCAAACCTTCCTTACCTCATAAATAAAACCTTGCGTGTGCCATGTGTTGACTTCCACATGTGTGCGTCCTCTAACTGGGAACATGTGTGTTTATCCTCGATCCGTGCCTGAAATAAACCAAAGCTCTCCTCAGGACCGGATTAAAAACAAAGACACCAAACGGCTTCTCTTCTTCAGACGTGTTGAAACACAGGTGATTCTCCTGGAGGTCCACTCAGGGAAATATGTGCAGCTTCAGCCCAGAGCGACCGTCGTTAAAAAAATACTTCTCATAGTTTTTAGTCTTTGTAACGAGAAAGACGAGTTTCTGTTTTTACAAGACGAGAAAAAAAATCTGCTCCTCAGGGAAGCTCAAGACCGGATCTGGTCCTAAACACCCTGGAGTTGGTCTCCTGTGTCTTCCTAAAGTCTGTCTTTGTCTTCCTTGTCTTCTCCTAGAGTTGGTCTCCTGTGTCTTCCTAAAGTCTGTCCTTGTCTTCCTTGTCTTCTCCTAGAGCTGGTCTCCTGTGTCTTCCTAAAGTCTGTCCTTGTCCTCCTTGTCTTCTCCTAGAGTTGGTCTACTGTGTCTTCCTAAAGTCTGTCTTTGTCTTCCTTGTCTTCCTTGTCCTAGATATGGTCTCCTGTGTCTTCCTAAAGTCTGTCTTTGTCTTCCTTGTCTTCTCCTAGAGTTGGTCTCCTGTGTCTTCCTAAAGTCTGTCTTTGTCTTCCTTGTCTTCTCCTAGAGCTGGTCTCCTGTGTCTTCCTAAAGTCTGTCCTTGTCCTCCTTGTCTTCTCCTAGAGTTGGTCTACTGTGTCTTCCTAAAGTCTGTCTTTGTCTTCCTTGTCTTCTCCTAGAGTTGGTCTCCTGTGTCTTCCTAAAGTCTGTCCTTGTCCTCCTTGTCTTCTCCTAGAGTTGGTCTACTGTGTCTTCCTAAAGTCTGTCTTTGTCTTCCTTGTCTTCTCCTAGAGTTGGTCTCCTGTGTCTTCCTAAAGTCTGTCCTTGTCTTCCTTGTCTTCTCCTAGAGTTGGTCTCCTGTGTCTTCCTAAAGTCTGTCCTTGTCTTCCTTGTCTTCTCCTAGAGTTGGTCTCCTGTGTCCTCCTAAAGTCTGTCCTTGTCTTCCTTGTCTTCTCCTAGAGTGGACTGGATTCAGTCCAATAAATCTTCCAGTCTAAGTTAATGTAGTGTGGAGAGGGTAGCTGGTACCTTGTGTTCTCTCTGCTCATCCAACGCTGCCATAAACTCCCTAACCCTCTCTGGAAGATGTTTCTCCTTGACGCTGTCTCCAGGAAACGTCTCTCTTCTTCTAAACGTTCAGTGTTTGTTGTTGTTTGGCTGCAGCCTTTGACTGAGTGGATGATGATCAACTACTACCACCTCACCAAACATCCACGTTACACTAGATACTGACTAACAGAGGACTCTGGAAACTTCATCCACAGTCGGTTCTTCTTCTTTTGTTCTTCTTATTCCTAGTTCAGACATCTTTAGTCGCGTTGTTTTCTTCTTTGTTTTTTTTTTTGGCAGCTTTGATTCAACTCTCATTAAAACAGAGGACATAGTTTGACTCTTCAGGGACGTGGTTTTGGTTTATAACAGAGCTAAAAATAAATGACTACAAAAGATCAGACTTCACTGAAGCCTGATAACGGAGGAACTCAAAGATGTCCCAAACAGTATCGGGTCTGATCCCAATACCGTTGGGGACATCCATAATGAGTGTTTTTCAGAGTATAAAGGCTCCTTTAAAGTACAGTAGGACACAGATGTAACCTACGTACGTAGCCTACGTCGGTGTACCTCATCAGTCTGTCTCTCTCTGTAACCCAGACACTTGTCAGTGCTGTGTCTTTTTTACCAGTCCGGTTCATCTTTGTTTCTACTTCCTGCTTCACTTTCAACAAATGTTTGTATCTGAAGCTCCTCAGTTAACCTTTCCTCCATGTTCCATCTTTATTGACCCAAAACAATCGATTCATAAAGTGTAGAGATGAAGAAGCAGCTGGAAATACTAAAGAGGAAACACGCTGCTAAAACAGAGCAATGAGAGGAAGATGTAATGAAGCTACAAGGACGTAGTTTTGTCTTGTAGCAGACTGATCGGACGTCCCGTCCAGAAGGAATCCTCTGACAGGCGTCTGATTCAGTGGCTGTGGTTCACATCAGTGTTTTATGTGTCGTTACTTGAACACGCACCAATTAGTGCGTCTGGTCTTTGTTAATGTTTGGCCGAGAGTCACGAAGAACGGCACGACTCCATGACTCATGAAAAATAATAATAAGAAAAGAAAGTACAGAATTAAAAAACCCAGCTGTTTTTGTTTAAGCTTGGTGTATTAGTGGGACATGTGGTGTCCTGGATGACCTGAGGACATTCAGACAAACTGTAAAACTGTAATGAAACGACAGATTCAGCAGATTCTCTTCTTCTTTGCGTCTGAGCTGCCGTTCTCATGTCAGTTGTGTCTGAACACAGCTACCTGAGCAGCACCTGACACTCTGAGCTCCCAGACCCCGGGGTAAAGCAAACAGGACGTCTCCTCCCTCTGCTCTTTCAGACTTGACTGAACTTGAGCGCCACCGGAGACGAGAGACAGACAGTCTCTGCCCGTGAGACGCTGCCAGTACGAGGCCGTGCATGAATGCAGAAAGCTGTCAGTGTGTCACTGGAGCCGTGGTGCGTTCAAGGACTCGGGATTAATCCGGAGGTTAATACGTGAAGTGAAGACTCTGGATTCTTTATTGATCCTATGATGTGACAGTCACATGAAGGAGTAAAACACAACTTGCACCAGAACATTAAATATTCCCTGAAAAATGACTTTAAAAGCCCGTTGGAGGATTTTATCAGGAACATCTGTGGGTGGTGTCCACCTGAAACTCACCTGACTAGAGTCTGTTAACGACCTGGAACGAGGAAAACAGATTCCTTATTGAAACGTCTCCAACAAACCCAACAAAAACCAGTTGACCTCGTTTTTTTTGTTTTGTTTTGGAAAGTCCAAGGATCTGACATGAATCGTGTTTGGGACACAAACGAAAGCTCAGGGTCACGTTTCGTGGGAAAGCTGGAAAAGTGAAACGTGTCTGCTTCACTTTTTACGCTGGAAACGAACGGAAGACGACAACGAAGACGTGTAGTTACACAACACACACAGTTTTAGTGTGTGACTCCATCAGCCGGTCACAAACACACGGTTAGCCTCATAACTCTGAGCTCCTACGTTAGAATAAAGGCTGAACTGAAGCTTTGTCCTCCGTCACAGCTGTGGCCTTTGAGTTTCTGCTGACTCAGCGTTTGACATGTGGTGAAAAGTGTTTGTTGTTCTCTGTTTGCTCCGTTTTCTAATCAAAACTGTGAATTAGAGCTGAAATAATGAGTCGATGAAGCTGATGTTACCGAGGGTCAGTGATGGAGCCTGGTCCAGGTTTATCAGGGTCAGCAGTGTGTCACCTTGGTTTCATTTCCCTAACATGGTTAAAAATAAAAACAGTTAACTCTGGTTTAAAGTAAGAGGAAGTCAGATGTTTTGTTAGAGAATCTGTATCAGATTTAGGATTGTTCTCTGCAGGTTGGTGCAGGTGCTTCAGATAAATCCAGTAACTCACTAAATGCCGTTAAACGTTTCAGAGTCAGACTCACTTCTCTTTGCTGACAAGTTTATTTAGGAAAGTTTATTCTCTGTTGGGATCTGATTCTGCTCCTGCCAACGTCTGCTGATTGGACCAATCAGGTCGTTTGGGGGCGGAGCTTAATGTGGTGATTGATAGAGAAACGCAGATGTTTTGCATCATTTTGTCCAATCGTCCGCATGAATCCTGTAAACACATTGAACTAAAACGCACTTTTCTGAAACCTGGTCCCAGAGTGAAAAAAACTAGAAAACGCAGCTCTTGAGTTTCTGTGTGGAGAAATCGAGATTACTGCAGCCTCCAGCCACTAGGGGGAGCTCTACATGCTTTAGCTTCACTTTTGAGGAATCTATCATGGCGTACACTTGTTTTTTGTTTGTATTTTTAGCCTCCCAGCTAACAGTAGCTCTTCCTAGCGTCTTAGGTTTCTTCTAAAGCCGATTTGTAAACAGCGCTCAAGCTTTATGCGCATGCTCCTCCTCTTTCTCTCCGTTTTTGGTGAATTTCTGAAACTGAAACAGCGCCACCTATAGGCCTGGAGTATGAAGGCGTGTTGAGACGGATCCGTGTGGACGCAGATATTCTTGAAACGATGGCAGGGAAAACGGAGGAGGAGAAGATCATTTTGGTACATGTGGACGAGGCCTGAGAGTAGACGTCGTCTGAGAAGATGTGGAGTTGAATTAGAGATATTTAGAGTCTGATATCACGTGTTTTGATGAAGGTATTAAAAGGTCACTTCATGTGCTTTGCTCTGATTGGTTGGAGGACTATCCAGTAACGTATTTGTCTCATAATAACACATATTTGGATAAAGCGACCATGTTTTCAGATGTTGATCAGAGGATTAAAAACATTAATTTTTACTGTGTGTACTGTGCATGGTTAGAAGCAGATTACTTTAATCCTTTTGACTGCAGTGTAAAAGCTCAGTGTTCTGGTTCATTCCTGCAGAAAAAGAGACGACCATCACGTGTGCTCTGAATGTTAAAACGCTTACACAGCTAAAAGCCAGCGTTTACCAAACAGCCGGCCACGTCAGAGCTGGTGTTTGTGTCCTGTTTGTCGTGAGTAACGTCAGTGGATGCTGAGGCATGCTGTGACTAACAGCTGGAAGTAAACAGTGTTTTCTCTGCTGGTAATGATTGTTGTTCACACACTAATCTGCTGATACCTGCAACGACGACTTCTTCTTCTTCTCCTGACAAACAAAGACGCCCGAGGAGCCAGAGAGGAAGTTGTCTGTCTCTTTTTTTATTCCTGATGATGAACTGTGTTTGGCTCGGTGTATTAGAGGCGACGCGTCTCAGCCTGCACATTTTAACAGCCCACATTTTTTAGCTGTTTAAACACACAACGATCCAAGTGAAGTGAATGGGTGTGTTTTAAAGTTATGCTTTGAATGATTGTCACGAAAACGTGAAACTAAAATCTACAATTACAGAAAGTGTTGTTTAAAAACTCACTAAAATGGAGTGGGGGGGGGGGGCGTGGCTTAATTCATGACCTCTGCTGCAGCCTCCAGCCACTAGAGGGAGCTCCACATGCTTTGCTTCACTTTTGAGGAATCTTATCATGGCGCAACAGTAGCTCTTCCTAGCTTCTTAGCTTCCCAGCTAATAGCAAAAACTTTTTCAGATAAAATAATCTTGGACAGAACTTGTGGCTTTGCAGCTGAAGGTTTGAATCTGTCTCCTAGCTAACTCTAGCTCTTCCTAGCTTCCTAGCCTACCAGCTAATAGTAGCTTGTCCTAGCTGCCTGTCTACTGTACTGCACTGACGCCCTAAAACATTTAAATGTTCAAACTTCCAGATGTCGTCTTGTTTCGTTTGTGTTCAAATCTGTATCGAGGCTTTGATCTTTACTTTGGTTTGAATTATTAAATAAAATAAATGAGCTTTAAATGCCGTTCTGCCAAACAGATTCATACATAATAGCTGGTATGAACCCTCTCCTCTAATGTTGGCGCCCAGTGAAGAAGAACTAAGACCTTAATTGTCACTTTGGTTCTCCACAGAGAGGCTCTTGTTCTCTCTTCTCCAACCTTCTCTGGCTGGAATAACAGGATGCTGCTGGTGTTTATTCTGGCCTGATAAATCTAAAGGTCCAGTTTACATATGAATTACATTCCTCCTTTAATCTCACTGCATATAACTCTACGTCCCTGCCCCCTTCTTCTTCTTTAATATTTACGTCCTTCTTCAAATGCAGCTCATCTACTGAAATACGACATTTACAACCACTCCTCCTCCTCCTCCTCCTCCTCCTCCTCCTCCTCCTCCTCCTCCTCCTCCTCCATGTCGTTGGTTTATTGTCGTTCTGCAGCTCTGCAGAGACGTTCTGAAGTAACTCTTGTGTGTTTTGTCTCGTTCATATCTTATCAGAGCGTTTAGTTTCTCAGCGTTCAGCCCTGAAGGAGGATTTGTAAATAAAATGTGACTGATGCCGTTTGAACTCTGTCCTCTGGTGAACCAGTGAATATTTGTTGCTGGTGTTTCACTTGAGTTTGGTGACGGTCTTAGCAGTACTCCTCTTCTTAATAGTAGCGCTTCCTAGCTTTGTAGCTAATAGCAGCTCTTCCTAGCTTTGTAGCTAACATTAGTTCTTCCTAGCTTTCAATCCTCCCAGCTAACGGTTAATGCCTTATTGAATCAGACGAGCTGCTTTTATGAACCTAAGTTACAAATAACCAGGATGATGTTTGACGTCTCAGTTTTATTTTGCAGTTGAACATTTTAAATTCATTTTTTTTAATGTTTACGCTTCATCTTTGTGTCAGTCGTGTATCTCTCAGTGAATGTTGTGAACATGTCAGAGAGTTTCCACATATAGAACATGGGGTGTTGCTTGATGTTCTACAGTAAATGACAGGCTGCTTTGTGAATTAATTTCAGACGTTATATTACACTGATGTATCGCAGCGTGTCGGCTCCTCCCTCATCCTGGGAAGGAACGCAGCGTACGAGAGCAGGACTTTAAAAGAGAGTCTGACAGCAGAACAATGTCGCCATAAACCACCGGGCTTAATTACACAGTAGGCTGTGGGGGGAGATTCCTGTTGGGTCAGAGGCTTGGTTCAGACCGGCCCGAGACGCTCATTATGTCTTTATGTGAAAGACGAAGAGAAGAGCTGTTGTGACATGAGATATATTAAATATTATGTCCTCTTTAGATATGTTTGAGTGTTGAAGAGCTGAGAAGAAGGAGATTTTATTTTCATTTCAGCTTTATTTTGAAAAGTATTCCAGTTATGCCGTTCTTCTTATCCCACAGGAAGCTGAGTCTCTAGAGGGGGACGTGTCACCTCTTAACTTGTTTTTTATTTTTTATTTACTTTTTCTTAAATGTGCAAATGCTTCCAAGTGACGTGGGCGAGCTAGAGAGCACCACAAAAATCTCAAGTATGCAGCGAGGCTTTTCATGGGAGCAGAGTAAAGCTGCAACTGGAGATGTCGGAGGTTACGGACCGTGTTTTCTTTCCGATCTCTGGCACACAGGCAGCTCTTTGACCTCCACTGCAGGAAGTGTCTGCTGCAGAGGGAAGGATTCCTCCACCGCGCTGCCACATCACATCAGATGAACACGGCGTTCTTAATGAGGGTCACCGAGTTCAGTTTGAGGGACTCTGCAGCTTCAGTCCAGATAAAAACATCTGGGCTAGAAGTCGTGGCTTTACAGATAAAGGTTTAAATCTTTAAAATGTAGCCTCCCAACTGATAGTAGCTCCTCCTAGCTTCCTAGCTTCTGAGCTAAAAGCCTCCCAGCTGACACTAACTCTTCCTAAGGTTAGCCTACCAGCTATTAGTAGCTCCTCCTAGCTTCCTGGCCATCCAGCTTCTACAAAGTCTTTAACGCTTATCCAAACATTTCATATAAAATTTAAATGAACATTAACTTAACTGAAAGATACTATGCATCAAAAAGTTTAGATCTAACTAGAAAAGACGTTTACTTGCTTCTCCTCCTTGAAGCGTAACGCTAATGGACGTTATTTAGTTTTATAAATGTGTTGGAACAAACTGCTGGAAAGCAACGCATCCATTAGCATCTCTATTAGCATCTCCATTAGCACCTCCATTAGCATCGCTGTTGTCTCGTTGGTTTTAGTCCAGAAACTCGTGTGTTTTCTCGGTTTACAGCTCTAATCTTCATGAGTAATCTCACATATGTGCGGTGTTGATCCTTCTAAACGTGGTTCTTATTCTTCTTTGTGTGCGTTTCTGAAGCACGAATACAGCGATGACAATCTCTCTCACTGGTTTATTTTGTTCTGCAGCTTTTAGTCGTATCAGATCATCTTCATCTGCAAAAGCAAATTCACGTATTGTGATTCCTGCAGACTTCAGCTCAGACTTAGATAAACTTCATTGATCCACAAGGCTACCTGCTTCTCATCTGTTTTCAGGTTCAGTTCTGACTTTGGAAAAGCAGCTCTTTCTTTTCTGCTGAGGCTTTGCTTGATTGATCCACCTGGTCTTTACGGTCAGTGGTTTGTGGTGAAGCAGGAAAAGCACAAAAGACTCTTTTCTCCTGTTTTTCTTTTTTTGTTTTGTTTTGAAGATTTGAATTTATTCCAGTCTGCTCGGCAGAGGACACGTCGCTGCACAGCTTGTCTTTGTTTAAACGTCTGCATTAGTGTAGAGCGCCTCCTTCCTCTCTCTCTGTTTCTGTGTCGTCTTCTCCACTCCTGACAAAACGTCCAGACAAACGTCATGGAAAAGCTGCTGAGGAGGAGGAAGGCCAGAGCTCTGAATGATCTGAGCTCCCTCCTCCTCCTCCTCCTCTGCTGCAGCCCTGTTTATCGTGAGCAACGTTTAATCTGAAGCTGTCGAGCTGCGAGACCAGAAATTAAACAAATTGAGCAGCTCAAAAAAACAAAAAGTGTTGGTGCACTTGCTCCAAACATCTGTTTCCAGGCACGGCGTTGGTTAGCTGACGTGGTGCTGGTGGAGCGCCACAGTTCATTTAAAGGGTGGTGTGGCGAGCCAGAGGCCGCCTCCATCAGACCAGTCTGACTGTGATGAAACTCATCTGAGCTCTGATGTGGGCGTCAAACTGTCAGGAAAGACGTCAAGATTAATAATTAATTCAAGGCTTTGATCTGGTTTATTGGATCTGCTCGTGTTTGTCTTGGTCAACGTCCCCTCATTACGTATTTATAGTTTATTATACTGTGGTGATGCTGTAGTTTCATCGTTCACTCTTCTTGTCGTTCTGTGTTTGGTCTCGACTCACCTGGCTCGTCAGCACGTTCACCGTCTAACCAGGAGCTTTAAGTTCTCTCTGGAAGATGTTTCTCCTTGACGCCTGACTAACAGAGGACTAGCTTCATGGTAGAACCTGGGTTCTAGTTCTTCTTCTTAGTCCTTTGTCTTTCTTCCTTCTTCTACTCTTCTCTTTCTTCTTCTGTTCTTCCTTCTTCTTCTTCATTCTTCTTCCCTTAATTTTGTCTTTTTCTCTTTCTTTTCCCTTTTCTCCTTTTCTTCTTTGTCTTGTTCTTCTCTTTCTTCTTCTTTTTTTGTCTTGTTCCTGTTTTTCTTTTTCTCCTTTTCCTCCTTTTCTTCTGTCTTGTTCTTTACTTCCTTTTTCTTTTTCGTCCTCTTCTCTTCTTGTTCCTTTTTTCTATTGCTCTTCCTTCTTCTTTCTTTCTTTCTTTCTTTCTTTCTTTCTTTCTTTCTTTCTTTCTTTCTTTCTTTCACACAGCAGACGTCTTCAGTCAGACCTAAAATGAATGAACTCCTTCTTGTCTGAAGCCTGATACTCATCCTATCATTTTAAATGTATGTGGATCAGACCCAGTACCACTCAGGACGTCCGTGATGAGTTCCTCCGTTAGAGTGAAATCATTTTTCAGAGGATCAGAGCAGTGAGACAGGCCTGATGTGAATAATGTCTCCCTCTCGGCTCCGTGCCCTCTGAACGCCCAGGCGTCATTTAAGGACACATTCCCAGAGCTGGTAGCGTGAGTCAACCACAGCAGCCTCCACATACGACTGCTTCACTTTTTCCACCTGAAATATAAACGTCTTTGCATCATGTGCTCAGTAATTAAGAAGAAGGTTTTTTTTGCGTGTCTGTGATTCCAGACGGACTGTTGCACAACTCTGACCGCTGGGTTGATGATTAGACGAAATATTTCCTGTCGAGTTGCAGAAGTATGTGATGTGCTTCTCCTCTGCCGAGTCTCAGCTTTGATCAAAGGTCATGAGAGACAGGAGGAGCAGGAGGAGCAGGAGGAGGAGGAGGAGCAGGAGCAGGAGCAGGAGGAGGAGGAGGAGCAGGAGGAGGAGGAGGCGCAGGAGGAGCAGCCACTATTTAGCTGTGACCCAGTTTCTCTCCTCCGTCTAATTCTGTTTACACTCTGTTTCCATTCACACCGCTCAGAAATGCAAATATAATGGAACGTTATTTGAAAAACAAATGTCAGACTGAGCTCCTTAAAAAGCTGAAGGACTTTAGATGTGATGCAGACAGAAGGTTTATTATTGATTTAGGTTTTAAAAAGCCCCTCAACAGTCAGAAATGACATTTGCAAAGTGATTTACTGACAGAAAATAAGAAGAAAGGCTTCATCTGTGAGCGTCCTAACATGTTTATTATTAGTGCATTATTACGTTTTATTGATCCTGAGGGGAGCTCAGCATCCAGTAGCATCACAGCAGCAATAATAATGTGAATGTGGTCACCCAGAGCCTTTTATAGATTCTCTGTTTCTATGTAGCTGCTGATGTTCAGCTCTTCTTCTACGTCCAGCTGTTCCTCTCTCTGGAGGATTTAAGCTCCCACATGTTGAACCAGATCCTCCTCCTCCTCCTCCTCCTCCTCC
This sequence comes from Planiliza haematocheilus, assembly GCA_005024645.1. Taxonomy (NCBI): domain Eukaryota; kingdom Metazoa; phylum Chordata; class Actinopteri; order Mugiliformes; family Mugilidae; genus Planiliza; species Planiliza haematocheilus. The sequence continues at coordinate 695,385 of SRSE01000455.1, read as the reverse complement.
TCTTCTTCTTCAGGCTCCGTCTCTCTTGCCTCCTCCTCCTATTGTTCCCTATTATCTTGTGAGTTCTTGGGTTTGACCTCCGGGCCGCGTCCCGTCCCGATAAGGCCTTTCCCTGCTCCTCTCCTTCCAGCTGTGATCTCAGTGAATGAGCTCTTTGTGGAGAGAGTCCTGGTGAAAATGAGCTTGTCAGTACGGCTGCCCTGATCACAGCTGCTGTCCTCCCTTCATCAGGGGGATCTCATCGACCCGGAGCAGCCTGCGGTAGAGCCGGGGCGCCCGTATGTATCCCGCTGGATTAGTTCCAGGGCAGATAACAAGTTAATGAGTGCGGCGGTGCAGAGAGGGGCAGTTTGGTTGTAGAGGAGGGTCAGGTCAGCGCTGTAAACCTCCAGCTGTTTAAGGTTCTCACTCTGACGAGCTCCAGTTGTTTTCTGTCAAACTCTGTCTGAAGGTTTGACTGTTTTAAGAGTCTCCAGTCTTCACAGCTCTTAGTGTAGGATGTCACAGGTGTTCCCATCTATCTCTCTCCTTAGCCTCCTATTTATTTATCAGAGCTCCTTTAGTAAAGACAGCACTGTGTGTAAAAACTGCATTCTGCCTTTTTATTTATTGTCCTCGTCTGTCTCTGGATGTCCCCCTGATGTCTTAGTAATTTTGTGGACGCTGTATCTCTGGCCCAGGACGCCGTGCTGACCTCCCGTCTCCTCCTCTCTGCTCCAGGTCACGGCGAGTGTCACTGTGGGGAGTGTAAGTGCCACGCCGGCTACGTCGGGGACAACTGCAACTGCTCCACAGAGACGTCCACCTGCGTCTCCAGCGACGGGCAGATGTGCAGTGGGCGGGGCAGCTGTGTGTGCGGCCGCTGTCAGTGCACCGAGCCGGGGGCTTTTGGAGACACCTGTGAGAAATGCCCCACCTGCCCCGACGCCTGCGGCACTAAAAGGTGAAGTCTACGGGCCGATGCTTCATCTGACGTTTGTTACTGTGATCTGAATGATGAGCAAGAAGCTAGCTCCTCCTAGCCTCATAGCTAATGCTAGCTAGCCTCCAAGCCAATAGTAGCTCTTTCTAGCCTCTAAGCTAACATTGTCTCTTCCTAGCCTTCAGGCTAATAGCGTCTCTTCCTAGCTTCTTAGCCTCCAAGCCAATAGTAGCTCTTTCTAGCCTCTAAGCTAACATTGTCTCTTCCTAGCCTCCAGGCTAATAGCGTCTCTTCCTAGCTCCATAGCCTCTAAGCTAATCGTGTCTCTTCATAGCTTCATAGCCTCTAAGCTAATAGCAGCTCTTCCTAGCCTCCATGCGTTACTTCCTAGTTGATACTAGCTCCTCCTAGCCTCCTAGCCTCCTAGCCAATATTAGCTCTTCCTAGCTTCCTAGCCCCCCAGCTAATAGTAGCACTGGACCAGCCTGGGGCATCTTCTTCTTCAGGGTCGGGCTTCAGTCAGTAAACCAGGGAAAAGGTTAAACTATGAAACACATCAGGACCAAAACAGTCACATAACTCACTGTCTTATAGACTTATCTTTGCTTTGATGACATGAAGTCAGGAGAGAGCTGTTCAGATAAGTCTCATACCAGTCGTGACCCTGCTGCCCTGATGTCTGAGGTGGAGGTTAAAGCTCATCAGACGTCTAGTAAAGAGTAAAGACTGACTGCAGTGTCCTCGGTACAAGCACATGGCTCTAGTTCTTCAAGGCGGCCACGTTTATGAAGAAACCTTTGACCCCTGAATTGAGTTTAGAGACAAACCAGAGCTTCGTCAGCTGTTTGGGCTTCGACTGACAGATGAGCTTAGCGCTGATAGCGAGAGGTTGGACGTTTCTCTGAGGAGAAAGATGCAGTCAGCCCTGATTGATTGTTGGGTTTGTGTTTTTGAGGTGTGTGCTCAGCTAGCAGGATGCTGAAAACGTGTAATTAGGCAAAATGTGATGCAAAGCTTGGACGACAGCGCTGAGCCGCTGGTAACAGCTGCAACCCTAGTTTATGTGTGTCCTGCACCGTTAACACTACGGCAGCTTTCATCTCATTCAGCATGTGGATCAGTCTGATTGGCTGAGAACCAGAGCAGGAGAAGATCAGCATGAAGTGATGAAAGTATCTTTATCTCATCTGAACGTGATCATCTAGAATAAAACATAGAACAGCTGAGAGTAGAAGCAGCTCTGTACGACAGTTTGTAGCTCTTCCTAGCTTCCTAGCTAACAGCAGCTCTTCCTAGCTTCCTAGCCTCCCAGCTAACAGTAGCTCTTCCTAGCTTCCTAGCCTCCTAGCTAACAGTAGCTCTTCCTAGCTTCCTAGCCCCCCAGCTAACAGTAGCTCTTTTCTGCTGTAGTCTTTGTGTCGTGTTCAAGTTTTTGCACTTCATAGTTGCACTTGTAGTTCTTTCACGTCAGTTTGCTAAGTATCTTTTAAACGTATTAGCTCTTGTCCTTCTTTTCTTCAGGGAGTGTATCGAGTGCCGGCTTTTCAACTCGGGCAGACTCGCCGACAACCAGACTTGCCAGCGCCTGTGTAAAGATGAAATCATCACTATGGAGACCCTCAGTGAGTAAACACACACAGATGAACAGACCAGCTCAGAGAAGTATTCACATCCTGGACGGCTGCAACAGTTTTTCATATTACGTACCTCCTCAACTGTCACTTGTCATCAGAGTTCCACTTTAGCTGTTGTGGCCTCAAAGTAAATAGACCAATGACTTCAGCTAATGTCACACATTAACACCTCTGGTATGATGAACAACATACAGAACATACGGTACCGCTTTAGAGAACCCAGTACCACACGTGAAACAGAAATATATTACACTTGTGCTCGTGTTTGTTCAGGAAAACGTTTTGCCAGCTAATAGTTGCTCTTCCTAGCCTCCTAGCTAATAGTAGATCTTCCTAGCCTCCTAGCTAATAGTAGCTCTTCCTAGCCTCCTAGCTAATAGTAGATCTTCCTAGCCTCCTAGCTAATAGTAGCTCTTCCTAGCCTCCTAGCTAATAGTAGCTCTTCCTAGCCTCCTAGCTAATAGTAGCTCTTTTTAGCTTCCTAGCTAATAGTTGCTATTCCTAGCCTCCTAGCTAATAGTTGCTCTTCCTAGCCTCCTAGCTAATAGTAGCTCTTCCTAGCCTCCTAGCTAATAGTAGCTCTTCCTAGCCTGCTAGCTAATAGTTGCTCTTCCTAGCCTCCGAGCAAATAGTAGCTCTCACTAGCTTCCTAGCCTCCTAGCTAATATAATCTCTTTCTAGAATCCTAGCCCCCTAGCTAATAGTGGTTCTTCCTAGCCTCCTAGCTAATATTATCTTTCTCTAGCATCCTAGCCCCCTAGCTAATAGTAGCTCTTACTAGCCTCCTAGCTAATATCATCTCTAATATCATCTCTCTCTAGCATCCTAGCCTGCAGCTAATAGTAGCTCCTCTTAGCATCCTTTTGATAGCACAAAGAAGCTATTGTGTTCTCATTCATTTTATTAAAGAATTCAGTCTATTGAGGAATGAATCCTTCTTCCATCTCTAAATGTTGGACCCACCCACTAAACAAACTCTGTCACGTGTGTTTTTATTATTTTATAGCCTGGTGGGAAGCAGTGAGGAGACGTTTAGGAGCGCATTCATAAGTCCTCAGTGATTTACAGCCTTCACAGTGATGCTGCAGCCACTATTATAAGATCATTCTCTGGCTCAGATCTGACGTGTTTCATAGCATTCCTCTCTAGTTCGGCCTTAATGGGCTCCACATGTACATTCCAGATAGTTTGAGCATGAAATAAAGGAGGAGGGGCTGACGGAGGGCTGGACCGGGGCTGCCCAGCCTCACCCTCCCTCCTGAGGCTTTCACTCTTTCTGGATGATGGCTGGAAAACAAGGACACGCAGGACGTCTGCATCAGGACATGTACTTCATTTGATTTATTATTTCATGTCCATGATTTCACAGCAAAGAAATGTAGACGGTTTGACAAACGTTCACTAGTGTTTTCTGTTCTTTCTCCTGGATTTGAGCTACTTTAAAATATTTTCCTGTTTCATTTATTTGGCTTCTCTTTGTCTGCTTTTGTTTTAAGCATTAATATTAATCGTCACATAAATGCATCTTCTTGTTATTTCATTCTAGTTTTATTTGTTGCTCTGGTGGAGGAGAGCAGTGACATTCACAGTAAATGTTGCTGCAGTAAAGTTCCTCACATTCTCTGTTTGTCTTTGACGTGTCTCCTCCAGAAACCGACGACCCCAACGCTGTCCACTGTGTCTATAAAACGGACGACGACTGCGTCATGAAGTTCACGTATTCTGAACACGCCAGCGGACGCTCCATCCTCACCGCTCTCAAAGAGCCGGGTCAGTCTTTAAAAACTGGTTTGAGTCATACACAGTATAAAGATGGATGGAGGAAGTGAAGCCAAATCAAGTAGAGCTCCCCCTGGTGTCTGGCTGCAGTATAGGCCATAAGCTCTGCCTCCTCCATGTTAGTGGGCGGGGCTTAGGCCAAACTAAAACACTGAAATACACATTAAATCATTTTTTTTCAAGGATGGTGTACATGTTTATATACAGACTATGCTCTGAGCCCAAAACAATCAAAACACCTTTGAGTTTAGGGACGTTCTACTTCATCAGATTAGTTTCTTATGATGTCTGCTGAACCTTCATCACTCTGAGCTGTTTATACTCGTCCAAAAATTTTATTTGGATTCAATTCAATTCAATTCAATTCAGCTTTATTTATATAGCGTCAAAAACAATACAAATCGTCTCAAGACGCTTTACAAGACCCGGCCTGAAACCCCCAGAGCAAGCCCGCAGGCGACGGTGGCAGGGAAAAACTCCCTTTTAACAGGAAGAAACCTTGAGCAGAACCCAGCTCATATGGAGGGACCCATCTGCCTAAGGTCAGCCAGGTACAGACAGAGAAAGAGAACAGCAAGATAAACATACATCAGTCATAGATACACACATCTGACTAAAGCATACAGGTGGGATGCTATGGTACAAACTAATGATGTTAATGACGGTTAGAAAATGTAAGGGGAATCATCAGCAGGTTGGAGAATTGTTCATTCAGGTAGGAGTGGATAACAGCAGGATTCATGGAGACTGGGCAGAATGATGAGACCACGACAACAGATGTAGTATGGAGCTCCACAGGAAACACTCAACTCCAGGCCAGAGATACTCGGAAGAAGGGAGAGCAGCAGTAAACATTCTACATAGTAATAGCACAGAATGTCATGACTAGTAGCAGATAGGAATTTAGAGGGAGGAGCTCTGTGCCAGAGAAAAGAAAGTGGAGGACACGAGAGAGGAGAGAGAAGAAAGAAGGAGAACATGTGTTTAGTGCATTGTCCCCCAGCAGCCTAGGCCTATAGCAGCATAACTAAGGGATGGTTTAGTCCAGCCCTAACTATAAGCTTGATCAAAAAGGAAAGTCTTAAGCCTGACCTTAAAAATAGAGAGAGTGTCTGCTTCCCGAACCCAAACTGGGAGCTGGTTCCACAGGAGAGGAGCCTGATAGCTGAAAGCTCTACCTCCCATTCTACTTTTTAAAATTCTAGGAACCACAAGTAGGCCTGCACTTTCAGACCGAAGTGATCTGTTGGGATAATATGGTACAATGAGGTCTTTAAGATATGATGGAGCTAGGCCTTTAAGGGCCTTGTATGTAAGGAGGAGGATTTTAAATTCTATTCTAGACTTTAAGGGGAGCCAGTGAAGAGAAGCTAAAACTGGAGTAATATGATCTCTCTTGCTAATTCCTGTCAATGCTCTTGCTGCGGCATTTTGAATCAGTTGGAGGCTTTTTAAAGAGTTATTTGGATCCAGACAGTAATGAATTACAATAATCCAGTCTGGAAGACACAAATGCATGAACTAGTTTCTCAGCATCACTCTGAGACAGGATGTTCCTAATTTTGATGATATTACGTAGATGAAAGAAGGCAGTCCTGGTTACTTGCTTAATGTGACATTTAAAGGACATATCCTCATCAAATATAACACCAAGGTTTTTCACAGTAGTACTGGAGGCCAAGGTAATGCCATCCAAAGAAACCATGTGATTAGATAATGAATCTCTGAGATGCTTAGGACCAAATACAATAACTTCTGTTTTGTCTGAGTTCAAGAGTAAGAAATTACAGGTCATCCAAGCCTTTATGTCTTTAAGGCATGTTTGGAGTTTAACCAGCTGATTAGTTTCATCTGGTTTCATGGATAAATATAGCTGGGTGTCATCTGCGTAACAATGGAAGTTTATGCCATGTTTTCTAATAATCTTCCCTAATGGCAACATGTATAATGTGAAGAGTATTGGTCCTAGCACAGAACCCTGAGGAACTCCATAGCTTACTTTAGTATAAGTAGAGGAATCATGGTTGATATGAACAAACTGGAATCTGTCAGACAGATAGGATTCAAACCAATCTAATGCAGTTCCTTTAATCTGGATCTCACTTTCAAGTCTCTGTAGTAAAATATTATGATCAATAGTGTCAAATGCAGCACTGAGATCTAGCAGAACCAGTATAGAGACAAGTCCACTATCTGAAGCCATGAGGAGATCATTGGTAACTTTAACCAGAGCTGTTTCTGTACTATGATGAACTCTAAAACCTGACTGAAACTCTTCAAACAGACCATTCCTGTTTAAGTGGTCACACAACTGATTAGCAACAACTTTAACTAGAATTTTGGAAATAAAAGGAAGGTTGGAGATTGGTCTATAGTTGGCTAAAACATTTGGATCTAGAGTGGCTTTCTTAAGTAGGGGCTTAATTACAGCAATCTTAAAAGACTGAGGCACATATCCTGTTAATAAAGATGAATTTATCTGGTTCAATATGGGGGTGTTAATTAATGGAAGAACTTCTTTGAGCAATTTAGTTGGGATTGGATCTAGAAGACAGGTTGATGGTTTAGATGCTTTAATTGTTGAAGATAGCTCGAGAAGATCTACTGGGGAGAAGGATTCCAGATGTTGATAAGGTCTAACAGAAATTTCTAAAGTCACTGTACTTACATCTTTGACAGTCGTCGGAACGATGCCTTGAATGTTTTCCCTGATATCAACAATTTTATTGGTAAAGAAGCTGATGAAGTCATTACTACTGAGGGCTGAAGGAATAGATGGCTCAACAGAGCTGTGGCTCTTTGTCAGCCTGGCTACAGTGCTGAAAAGAAATCGAGGGTTGTTCTTGTTTTCTTCTATTAATGATGAATAGTATGCTGTTCTAATACTACGGAGAGCTTTTTTATAAGTCGTTAAACTATCTTTCCAGGCTATGTGAGCTTCTTCAGAATTAGTGGAGTGCCAAATTCTTTCTAGCTTTCGGGCTGCCTGTTTTAAACAGCGTAACTGCGAATTATACCAAGGAGCTAGCCTCCTCCGATTTTTTACCTTCTTTTTCAGAGGAGCAACTACGTTTAGAGCTGAACTAAGCGATGCTGCAGTGCCGTCGACAAAATCATCTAATAGTGCAGGAGTTAAATTGTGGTTGCTGTCGTCCACATCTCTGACACATGGCACTGGGATGAATAAAGAAGGAATTAATTCTTTATATCTAGTTACAGCATCATCAGATAGACATCTACTGTAATTATATGTCTTTTCAGGTCCTGCGTAATCCATTATAGTAAATTCAAAGGTTATTAGAAAGTGGTCAGATAAAAGAGGGTTATGGCTAAATATAGTTAGACCTTCAGTTTCTATGCCGTATGTTAATACCAGATCTATGGTGTGATTAAAACTGTGAGTTGATCCGTTTACATTCTGAGAAAAGCCAATTGAATCTAGTAATGATGTAAATGAGGAGCTAAGGCTGTCACTGAAAACATCAACATGGATGTTAAAGTCACCTACTATAATGACTTTATCTGTTCTAAGAACTAAATCACATAAAAACTCAGAGAATTCAGCTAAAAACTCAGAATAGGGAGCAGGTGGGCGATATACCACAACAAAAAGAATTGGTTTTTGTGTCTTCCGGTCTGGATGAGCAAGACTAAGGGTAAGACTTTCAAATGAATTAAAGCTCTCCTTAGGTCTAGGATTAATAGATAAATCAGAGTGGAAGATTGCTGCCACTCCTCCTCCTCTACCTGTGCTTCTAGGAATGTGATAATTACTATGACTGGGTGGCGTAGACTCATTTAAACTAACATATTCATCATCCTGCAGCCACGTTTCAGTCAAACTAAATAGATCAATCTGATGATCAGTTATCAGATCATTCACTAAAAGAGATTTGGATGAGAGAGATCTGATGTTTAAAAGACCACATTTAATTTTCCTATTCTTCTGTTCTGTCAATGACGTTGTTCTGATTTGTACCAGGTTCCAATGAGTAACTCCTCTGTTGTTGTTTTTTGGTTTAAATAATCTAGGAGCAGACAGAACATCTATAGAGTTTATAGAATTTTGGTTGTGCGACGGTGCTAGAGAAGCAGCAGAGAAGTGTGTAAGACTACAACTCTGCCTCCTGGTCTGAACTCTGGGTTGTCATGGTTTCGGGGAGTTAATAAAATTAGCCATATTCCTAGAGATAAGTGCAGCACCCGCTAAGGTGGGGTGGATGCCATCTCGCCTAATCAGACCAGGCTTTCCCCAGAAAGTGTGCCAATTATTTATGAAGGCCACGTTGTTTTCTGGACACCACCTAGATAACCAGCGATGGAATGATGACGTGCGACTAAACATGTCATCATTGGTCAGATTGGGCTTGGACTGGATGAAAAATGTTATTCTGCTACTGGGCCAATCAGATCATATGGGGGGCGGGGCTTAATGTGGTGATGAACAGGAGGGATAACAGCCATATAAGTCATCTGAGTAAGTTTAACATGACTCTGATTGGCTGGAGGACTGTCCAGGTGATGCAGGTGATGTTTGAGTTTTTGTGATACCAGCCCAGAACATAAATATTTTGTTTGTTATTTTGTCAAATTCCCCCAGAAATCCATATTATTGCACCTTATCATTTACCTGTCTGTGTATTTTCTATTTCTCATAGATTTGTACATAAACGTTTATTGTATTAGTGTAATTATCTTTAATGATCTGATCTCCTGGGACTGAGCCCTGTCTCTTGTGTATCACTGAGCTCTAATGCGTGTCCTGTCCCCGTCCTGTCCCAGAGTGCGGCGCGGGGCCTGATGCCCTCATGGTCCTGCTGGCCGTGGTTGGCAGCATCCTGCTGGTGGGGGTCGTGCTGCTCGCCGTCTGGAAGCTCGTCATCACCGTCCACGACCGGAGAGAGTTCGCTCGCTTCCAGAGCGCACGCTCACGAGCCCGATACGAGATGGTGAGACTGAAGACAGATGAGGGGACGAGGGGGACGGGACATTCTAATAATCAAACATGATGTGTCTCCTCAGGCCTCCAACCCTCTGTACAAGCAGCCCGTGTCCACACACTTCGTAGAAACAGACTTCAACATGTTCGGGAAGTCGTACAACGGAGGGCTGCACTGATCCCTCCGACCAGGGCGCGGCAGGACCGGTCCGACAGTCGAGGCCCGTGGAGGACGCTCGGCCCTCTGCAGAGGATCACATCCACGCTGACGACACGACACGGACTCCAGACGAGGAGGAGGGAAGGGGGGGTCTCCTGTCTGGACGTCCCGTTAGAGGAGGACAGGAGAGGCAGCAGTGAGTTTGTCTGGCTGCACACTGACTTATATTTGTCTATTTTTATAAACACTAAAGACGAGTTTTCAGCGTCAAACTATGCACCAGACTGGAAACGTCACAGGAAAGAGAAGCACACGTTTGAGGTTGTGGTACTACTAACATTCACTAGGCAGTAGACTCTTTAAGTTTGCACAGAGAATATTCAGAGTCCAGTTTTCTTCCAGGATCTTTGTTTGTGTCGTTCTACGCTCCAGCTCCAGTCCCTGCTCTTCAGCCTGACGTAGATTCACGCCGTTGTTCTCCTCACGTCGACATCGCTGCTCTCTAAGCAGCCGGTCCGTGCACTTTTAAGGTGTTTCTAGTTTAGATTTAGACTCTAAGATGAAAAAGGTTTGCAAACATTTAAGTGAATTTCTGTTTGGTTGTTTAATCAGGATGAGACGTGAAGAAGATCCAGTTTTTGTTTGTGGTTTTAAAAGAAAAACTCCAAAACTAAAAGTGCACGGACCAGAGCTGTAGCTCTACATGTATCATCCACCGTGATCAGTGATCGTCCACCACGTCTTAACAGAAGCTACAGAACGATTCATGATGAGGAAGTGTTGACCAGCCTCAGATATAAATAAACGTCTGGTTATTGACGTTCAGCTCCGCTCAGCATCTTTACAGGAGGACGAGGCGTGTTTCTTATTTCATATCACGAGACGCAGACGACACTGATTCATATGTGACACAGATTAAATCAGTAAAGTTCAGGTAAACTCGTTTCTACCTATGAACACGTGTCTCTGTCTTTATGGAAGATGTCGTGCAATAATCTTTAGGTTTTAAGCTTCATCCAGATCAGATTAATTTACGACCAAAACAAGAAGAGAATTAGTTTAAATAAAAACAACCAGACGTTTCTGTAATGAGTTAATGAAACGAGATGAAATAAATAATAAATAAACTACTGTTAACACACAACATGAACTAAACAACATGAACCCAAACACCACGGACGGACTGAGGGACGGACTGATGGACTTATGGACGGACGTATGGACAGACAGACGGGTGGACAGACGGACTGATGGACGGACTGACGGATAGACGGACGGACGGATGGACGGATGGATGGAAAGATGGATGGACGGACGGACAGACAGACAGACTGATGGACAGACTGACGGACAGACAGACGGACAGACAGACAGACTGATGGACAGACTGACGGACAGACAGACGGACAGACAGATGGATGGACAGACTGATGGACTGTAGGTTTTTAGTTTTGGACTCATGCTCTGAGTTGCTAACGCCTGCTGGCTGTGGGAGTGTCGGGCTAGTTTTGGTGTTTTTGTGTTGTTTTTTGAGAGAGTGTTTAAAATGACCAGAGTGTGTGTAAATAATTCTTCTTTGGGGCGTTTGTACATACGAAGCCAAATGAACAAACAAAGCAGATGATCCGTTCTGAGCTTCACCTTTAACTCTGCAGGAACAATAAAGATGCTTCAGTCACTGGTGATGATTCCTCTGATGCTTCCACCTGTTAGCCCTGTTAGCTCTGTTAGTTCTGTTAGCCCTGTTAGCTCTGTTAGTTCTGTTAGTTCTGTTAGCTCTGTTAGCTCTTTAGCTCTGTTAGCTCTGTTAGCTCTGTTAGCTCTGTTAGCTCTGTTAGCTTTGTTAGCTCTGTTAGCTATGTTAGCTCTGTTAGCTCTGTTAGCTCTGTTAGCTCTGTTAGCTCTGTTAGCTCTGTTAGCTCTGTTAGCTCTGTTAGCTCTGTTAGCTCTGTTAGCTCTGTTAGCTCTGTTAGCTCTGTTAGCTCTGTTAGCTATGTTAGCTCTTTTAGCTATGTTAGCTCTGTTAGCTCTGTTAGTTCTGTTAGCTCTTTAGCTCTGTTAGCTCTTTAGCTCTGTTAGCTCTGTTAGCTCTTTAGCTCTGTTAGCTCTGTTAGCTCTTTCAGCTCTGTTAGCTATGTTAGCTATTTAGCTCTGTTAGCTCTTTAGCTCTGTTAGCTCTTTAGCTCTGTTAGCTCTGTTAGCTCTGTTAGTTCTGTTAGCTCTGTTAGCTATGTTAGCTCTTTAGTTCTGTTAGCTCTGTTAGCTATGTTAGCTCTTTAGTTCTGTTAGCTCTTTTAGCTATGTTAGCTCTTCGTCTTTAACGAGGCTCAGATTTATGAGCAATGAAAACTCTGGAGTCTGTAAATCACAGTAAATGTACACACACATCAGAGGAGGAGACACAAGATGTAGCTACACTATATTACCAAAAGTATTCGCTCACCCATTCAAATGATCAGAATCAGGTGTTCTAATCACTTGGCCTGGCCCCAGGTGTATAAATTCAAGCACTCAGGCATGCAGACTGTGAAACAAGACATTTGTGAAAGAATGGGCCGCTCTCAGGAGCTCAGTGAATTCCAGTGTGGAACTGTCATAGGATGCCACTTGTGCAACAAATCCAGTCGTGAAATTTCCTCGCTCCTAAATATTCCACAGTCAACTGTCAGCTCTATTATAACAAAATGGAAGCGTTTGGGAACAACAGCAACTCAGCCACGAAGTGGTAGGCCACGTAAAGTGACGGAGAGGGGTCAGCGGATGCTGAAGCGCATAGTGCAAAGAGGTCGCCGACTTTCTGCACAGTCAATTGCTACAGAGCTACAAACTTCATGTGACCTTCAGATTAGCCCAAGTACAGTACGCAGAGAGCTTCATGGAATGGGTTTCCATGGCCGAGCAGCTGCAGCCAAGCCACACATCACCAAGTGCAATGCAAGGCGTCGGATGCAATGGTGTAAAGCACGCCGCCACTGGCCTCTAGAGCAGTGGAGACGCGTTCTCTGGAGTGATGAATCACGCTTTTCCATCTGGCAATCTGATGGACGAGTCTGGGTTTGGAGGTTGCCAGGAGAACGGTACATTTCAGATTGCATTGTGCCAACTGTGAAATTTGGTGGAGGAGGAATTATGGTATGGGGTTGTTTTTCAGGAGCTGGGCTTGGCCCCTTAGTTCCAGTGAAAGGAACATTGAATGCTTCAGGATACCAAAACATTTTGGACAATTCCATGCTCCCAACCTTGTGGGAACAGTTTGGAGCGGGCCCCTTCCTCTTCCAACATGACTGTGCACCAGTGCACAAAGCAAGGTCCATAAAGACGTGGATGACAGAGTCTGGTGTGGATGAACTTGACTGGCCTGCACAGAGTCCTGACCTGAACCCGATAGAACACCTTTGGGATGAATTAGAGCGGAGACTGAGAGCCAGGCCTTCTCGACCAACATCAGTGTGTGACCTCACCAATGCGCTTTTGGAAGAATGGTCAAAAATTCCTATAAACACTCTCCTCAACCTTGTGGACAGTCTTCCCAGAAGAGTTGAAGCTGTAATAGCTGCAAAAGGTGGACCGACATCATATTGAATTCTATGAGTTAGGAATGGGATGGCACTTCAGTTCATAGAATGAGTAAAGGCAGGTGAGCGAATACTTTTGGTAATATAGTGTATAAGGCTTCAGTACAGTAGCATAGCATAGCATAGCATAGCATAGCATAGCATAGCATAGCATAGCATAGCATAAAATGCTATAAAGCATAAAAACGAAGTGTAAACAGGGTTTCTGGATCCCGTGGCTATATTATACTATACTACAATATATATATATATATATATATATATATATATTTACTGTATATTTACAGTATGCACAGTTAAGGTCTCCAGGTTTTTCTAGAAGCTTCTCAATTACACCTTCATTTAGTTCATCTCCTCTAAGACTCTGATTGGACAGGAGTGTCTCCTCTTCCTCAGATGTCCCTCAGGACGTCTCCAGGACGCTCTGCTGCTGTTTCCCTTTGTTTTAGTGCAGAGACGTGTCAGTAACGTAGAGCAGTCCTGGTTTTATCAAAGTCTTTAAGGAGAATGAGCGTCGTCTCAGCTCATCGCTGCCATCTGCTGTTTAGTTCTGCGTCTAAAACATTTGACAGATTGAGATTAGGTGATTTTATTAAAACAGTTCCAGTTAATTTAACTTTTATTGGTTTATTCATCCCCAGAGGTCAGACTGGACCCTCTGGTGACCTCTGACCCTCCTGTCATAGAGCATCCAGGATGCTGTGCACATTCTTTCTTCTTTAATGAATAAAATAAAACGGCACAAATGAAATATGACTGAAGCTAAATGAGTTAGTTATTAAAGCAGCTGATAGATAAACAGACTGCAGTGTTCTCCTTGTTGTGGTGTATCCTGGTATCAGGTGTTCTCTGTTCTGTCAGCGGCTGATGAACGGTTCCTGCTCTTCAATAAGGAACCAAGAACCAGCCTGAGCTCCTCACTGCAGGAGGCAGCAGAGTAAACCTGTGACCCAGACCAAGGACGGCTGCTGGAGAAGCCTCGATGCTGACACCGTTAATCCTGACACCGTTACTCCTGACACCGTTACTCCTCACCACTCACCACTCACCACTCCTAGCCACGCATCGGAATAAACAGGAAGTAGAACGTAGACTAGAACCGTAGAGTAGAACCTTGTGTCGTTCATTTGTTTTTCCGCTGTGATGGTCAGAGGCTGGAGGTGAGGTCATAACTCACCCACTCTCCTGGTTGTCCCCCCTCTGATGGGTGGGTCCTCCACCAGGATCTCTTTTAGTCTCTCAGACTTCACATTCAAACAGCTGGAGTCAAACTTTCTCTTCCTTCTGACTCAACTTTCCCACATGAACGTTTCCAGCGTTTCTGCATTTTTAAACATTTCACTTCTTTTATTTTAACTTCTTCAATTCATCGTTTCTCTGTTTCTGTTCCTTAAACTGTTTAAAGTGTCTCAGACTTTTATACTTCAACAACATTTCTCTTGGATTAAGGTTCCTAAACATTCATCTGGTTCTTCTTTAACCGTTCTCTCGTAGAACCACTTGTGTTCTTGGTTCTCATTCTCCTTCTTTTCCTGTTCTTCATCTTCTTCTTCTCTTCCTCCTCTGCTTCTTCTTCTTATTGTCTTCTATTCTTCCTCTTCTCCTCCTTCTCTCCATCCTATTTCTCCTTGTTTCTTCTTCTGTTCTTCATCTTATTCTTATTTTCTTCATCTCCTCTCTTCCTCCTCATTCTTCTTCTCTCCCTCCTCTTCCTCTTTGTTCTCATTTCTTCTCCTTTCTTCCTCCTCCTGTTCTTCTGTCCTTCCTCTTCCTCCTCATGTCTTCTTCTTTTCCTCCTCTTCTTCTCCTCTTCCTCTTTGTTTCTCCTCCTCCTCCTCTCCTTCTCACTGCTGTACCTTCAGCGTTGTCGTCTATAAACAAATAAAAGTTGTGACAGATGATCCTGACTGTGTTTAGTTGTTATTGTTGTTAAAACCTTTGCAGTCGTACAGAAAGATGAAGCACAGCAGAGGAAGAGTCTTTGTTTTAAAGCAGAACATTTTATCAACAACCTGAATTTACTTGTAGCTCATCGCTGCCATCTGCTGTTTAGCTCTGATCTCAGTCAGTTATGACTTTAAAACAGCAAAATGATCCTATAGATAACATGTGATTAGACTCAGTGTTCACATGCTGCTCATGTTTCATCATCTGATATTAACCAGAATAAAGTGTCTCAGCGTCATCAGGAAACTCACCTGGATCAACAGGTCAATGAGAAGAAAAGTGTCTCACTACAAGACAAGAGGCAGACATGAGGACAAATAGACAACAGATAAATGACTCAGAAACCTCCTCCTCCTCCTCCTCCTCCTCTTCCTCCTCCTCCTCCTCCTCCTCCTCCTCCTCCTCCTCCTTCCTCCTCCTCCTCCTTCT